>JAMOIN010001681.1:20000-60538 GCA_024666655.1 Dascyllus trimaculatus
GCTGCAGGTCTGGAGAGAAGATCTCCTGTGTGGTGGAACACGCCAGCCTGAAGGAACCTCTGAGAACCTACTGGGGTAAACACCTGTCTGTCTGTCTGTCTGTCTGTCTGTCTGTCTGTCTGTCTGTCTGTCTGTCTGTCTGTCTGTCTGTCTGTCTGTCTGTCTGTCTGTCTGTCTGTCTCTCACCTGTTTGTCTGTCTGTCTGTCTGTCTGTCTCTCACCTGTCTGTCTGTCTGTCTGTCTCTCACCTGTCTGTCTGTCTGTCTCTCACCTGTCTGTCTGTCTGTCTGTCCTCAGATCCGTCCATGCCTGAGTCTGAGAGGAACAAGATCGCTATCGGAGCCTCAGGACTGGTTCTGGGTCTGGTCTTATCTCTGGCTGGATTCATCTACTACAAGAGGAAGGCCCGAGGTCAGACCCCTTTACACCAGTCACAACCAGTTTAGACCAGTTTACACCAGTCACAACCAGTTTAGACCAGTTTACACCAGTCACAACCAGTTTAGACCAGTTTATACCAGTCACAACCAGTTTACACCAGTTTACACCAGTCACAACCAGTTTATACCAGTTTATACCAGTCACAACCAGTTTATACCAGTTTACACCACTCACAACCAGTTTAGACCAGTTTACACCAGTCACAACCAGTTTATACCAGTTTACACCACTCACAACCAGTTTAGACCAGTTTACAGCAGTTTATACCAGTTTATACCAGTCACAACCAGTTTAGACCAGTTTACACCACTCACAACCAGTTTAGACCAGTTTACAGCAGTTTATACCAGTTTATACCAGTCACAACCAGTTTAGACCAGTTCACACCACTCACAACCAGTTTAGACTAGTTTACAGCAGTTTAGACCAGTCACAACCAGTTTACACCAGTTTACACCAGTTTATACCAGTTTATTCCAGTTTATTCCAGTTTACACCAGTCACAACCAGTTTAGACCAGTTTAGACCAGTTTATACCAGTTTACACCAGTCACAACCAGTTTAGACCAGTTTACACTAGTCACAACCAGTTTACACCAGTTTAGACCAGTTTACACCAGTTTATACCAGTTTATTCCAGTTTATTCCAGTTTACACCAGTCACAACCAGTTTAGACCAGTTTACACTAGTCACAACCAGTTTACACCAGTTTAGACCAGTTTACACCAGTTTATACCAGTTTATTCCAGTTTATTCCAGTTTACACCAGTCACAACCAGTTTACACCAGTTTACACTAGTCACAACCAGTTTAGACCAGTTTACACCAGTTTAGACCAGTTTACACCAGTTTATGCCAGTTTATTCCAATCTATTCCAGTTTACACCAGTTTACACCAGTCACAACCAGTTTAGACCAGTTTACACCAGTCACAACCAGTTTAGACCAGTTTAGACCAGTCACAACCAGTTTAGACCAGTTTACACCAGTCACAACCAGTTTACACCAGTTTAGACCAGTTTAGACCAGTTTATACCAGTTTAGACCAGTTTACACCAGTCACAACCAGTTTAGACCAGTTTAGACCAGTTTACACCAGTCACAACAAGTTTAGACCAGTTTACACTAGTCACAACCAGTTTACACCAGTTTACACCAGTCACAACCAGTTTACACCAGTTTAGACCAGTTTAGACCAGTTTAGACCAGTTTATACCAGTTTAGACCAGTTTACACCAGTCACAACCAGTTTAGACCAGTTTACACTAGTCACAACCAGTTTACACCAGTTTACACCAGTCACAACCAGTTTACACCAGTTTAGACCAGTTTACACCAGTTTAGACCAGTTTAGACCAGTTTAGACCAGTTTAGACCAGTTTATACCAGTTTAGACCAGTTTACACCAGTCACAACCAGTTTAGACCAGTTTACACTAGTCACAACCAGTTTAGACCAGTTTACACCAGTCACAACCAGTTTACACCAGTTTAGACCAGTTTAGACCAGTTTATACCAGTTACAACCAGTTTAGACCAGTTTATACCAGTCACAACCAATTTACACCAGTCAAAAGCAGTATACACCACTTCATACCAGTTTAATCCAGTTCACACCAGTTTAATGATGTGCTTCCAGTATCTGCTGTTGACCTTCTCTTTGTCTCTGTTTCCAGGACGGACTCTGGTTCCAACCACTAACTGAGGAAGGATCATGGTCCTGGTCCTGGTCCTGGTCCTGCTCCTGGTCCTGCTCCTGGTTCTGGTTCTTAGATTAAAAATATCAGCTGTTACTTCAACCTGCTTTTTCTGTTTTTACCTCAGCAGATGATTCTGTTTGGACTGGACTGTTCTAAACCTGGTCCAGGACTGGATCTCTGATGCTGCAGCTGGTCCTGGACCAGGTTCCATGGTCTGGATGTGGTTCTGGTCTTGTCTGTGTGACCTGGACCAGGTTCCATGGTGTGGACCTGGTTCCGGTCTTGTCTGTGTGACCTGGACCAGGTTCCATGGTGTGGACCTGGTTCTGGTCTTGTCTGTGTGACCTGGACCAGGTTCCACGGTGTGGACCTGGTTCTGGTCTTGTCTGTGTGACCTGGACCAGGTTCCATGGTGTGGACCTGGTTCTGGTCTTGTCTGTGTGACCTGGACCAGTTTCTATGGTGTGGACCCGGTTCCGGTCTTGTCTGTGTGACCTGGACCAGGTTCCACGGTGTGGACCTGGTTCCGGTCTTGTCTGTGTGACCTGGACCAGGTTCCACGGTGTGGACCTGGTTCCGGTCTTGTCTGTGTGACCTGGACCAGGTTCCACGGTGTGGACCTGGTTCTTGTCTCGTCTGTGTGACCTGGACCAGGTTCCACGGTGTGGACCTGGTTCTGGTCTTGTCTGTGTGACCTGGACCAGGTTCCACGGTGTGGACCTGGTTCTGGTCTTGTCTGTGTGACCTGGACCAGGTCCAGCCTCTTATATCTCTTTGAAATCATGTAATCAGGACTTTGATTCAGCTTTTTACATTTGTACTGGATGTTTCAATAAAGCGTCTCCAACTCTGATCTGTCAGCTGGTTTCTACCTGGACGGACTCCGACAGGTGTGTCCAGGTCACTGCTGCACCCACACCTACACCCACCACTGGTTACACCAGGTTAGATCAGTGTAGACCAGTTAAGGTCCAGCTTAAAACCAGTTTAACACCAGTTTATGACAGTTTAGCACCAGTTAAAACCAGTTTATCACCAGTTTATACCAGTATAACACGAGTTTAAAACCAGTTTAGCATCAGTTTAAAACCAGTTTCAAACCATTTTACCACCATTTTAACACCAGTTTAAACCAGTTTAATACGAGTTTACCACGAGTTTAACACCAGTTTAAAAACAGTTTAAACCAGTTTACCATCAGTTTATACCAGATTACCACCAGTTCATACCAGTTTACCACCAGTTTATACCAATTTACCACCACTCATACCAGTTTACCACCAGTTTACCACCACTTTAAAACCAGTTTAGCACCAGTTTATAACCAGTTTTCCACCTGTTTAAAACCAGTTTACCACCAGTTTTTTACCAATTTAAAACCAGGTTGGCACCAGTTTAAACCAGTTTACCACCAGTTTAAAACCAGTTTACCACCAGTTTAAAACCAGTTTACCACCTGTTTACTACCAGTTAAAACCAGTTTACCACCAGTTTATACCAGTTTACCACCAGTTAAAACCAGTTTACCACCACTTTAAAACCAGTTTACCACCAGTTCACCACCACTTTAAAACCAGTTTACCACCAGTTTAAAACCAGTTTACCACCAGTTTACCACCACTTTAAAACCAGTTTACCACCAGTTTATAACCAGTTTACTACCTGTTTAAAACGAGTTTACCACCAGATTATACCAGTTTACCACCACTTTAAAACCATTTTTTTTACCAGTTTAAAACCAGGTTGGCACCAGTTTAAACCAGTTACCACCAGTTTACAACCAGTTTAGCACCAGTTTAACACTACTTTAGCACCAGTTTAAAACCAGTTTACCACCAGTTTAAAACCAGGTTGGCACCAGTTTAAACCAGTTACCACCAGTTTACTACCAGTTTTACATCAGTTACCACCAGTTTAAAACCAGTTTACCACCAGTTTAAAACCAGTTTACCACCAGTTTAAAACCAGTTTACCACCTGTTTAAAACCAGTTTACTACCAGTTTTACACCAGTTTGCCACCAGTTTAACACCAGTTTACCACCACTTTAAAACCAGTTTACCACCAGTTTATAACCAGTTTACCACCTGTTTAAAACGAGTTAACCACCAGTTTACCACCAGTTTAAAACCAGTTTACCACCACTTTAAAACCAATTTAACACCAGTTTACCACCAGTTTAAAACCAGTTTACCACCAGTTTATAACCAGTTTACCACCAGTTTAAAACGAGTTTACCACCAGTTTAAAACCAGTTTACCACCAGTTTACCACCACTTTAAAACCAGTTTAACACCAGTTTACCACCAGTTTAAAACCAGTTTACCACCAGTTTAAAACCAGTTTACCACCTGTTTAAAACCAGTTTACCACCAGTTTAAAACCAGTTTACTACCAGTTTTACACCAGTTTGCAACCAGTTTAAACCAGTTTAAAACCAGTTTAAAACCAGTTTACCACCAGTTTAAAACCAGTTTACCATCAGTTTAAAACCAGTTTCATCCATCCAGGATGTAGACTGAGGCCAGTTAAAACCAGTTTACCTCCAGCAGACTTGCAGACATCCAGGATGTAGACTGAGCCCAGTTAAAACCAGTTTAACACCAGTTTAAAACCAGTTCACCACCAGTTTAAAACCAGTTTCATCCATCCATGATGTAGACTGAGCCCAGCTCAGCCAAACACACACCTGACCCTGGAGGTCTGACCGTGGTTCCTGCCATGTGGATGTGTTTAGTGTGGTTGTGATCAGCTGTCAACCAGGAGCACATACATGTAAACCACATGTCAACATACTTTACTATGTGGAAACTACACGCATGTCTGATCTACTTGAAATACACGTCTGGACATCAGACCTCCCTGACCGAGGCTGGGCCAGACCCCCTCCTGAGGTGATGACATGCAAGAGTCCCTCTTAGGAAACCAGACCTGGAAGGACCACCTAGAGTCCTCCTTCCTCAGAGTCCTCCTCTCTTAGAGTCCTCCTTCCGAAGAGTCCTACTTCCTTAGAGTCTTCCTTCCCGAGAGTCCTCCTTCTGTAGAGTCCTCCTTCGCAAGAGTTCTCATTTTCTCAGAGTCCTACTTCCCAAGAGTCCTCCCTCCCTAGAGGCCTCCTTTCCTCAGAGTCCTCCTTCACTAGAGTCCTTCCGTAGATTCTTCCTTCCCTCAGAGTCCTCCTTCCCTAGAGTCCTCCTTCTGTAGAGTCCTCCTTCCGTAGAGTCCTCCTTCCGTAGAGTCCTCCTTCCCTCAGAGTCTTCCTTCTCTAGAGTCCTCCTTCCCTCAGAGTCTTCCTTCTCTAGAGTCCTCCTTTCCTCAGAATCCTCCTTCCCTAGAGTCCTCCTGCCCTCAGAGTCCTCCTTCTGTAGAGTCCTCCTTCCCAAGAGTTTTCAGTTTCTCAGAGTCCTACTTCCCAAGAGTCCTCATTCCCTAGAGTCCTCCTTCTGTAGAGTCCTCCTTCCCTCAGAGTCTTCCTTCTCTAGAGTCCTCCTTTCCTCAGAATCCTCCTTCCCTAGAGTCCTCCTTCTGTGGAGTCCTCCTTCCCTCAGAGTCCTCTTTCTCTAGAGTCCTCCTTTCCTCAGAGTCATCCTTTCCTCAGAGTCCTCCTTCCCTAGAGTCCTCCTTCCCTAGAGTTCTCATCTTCTCAGAGTCCTACTTCCCAAGAGTCCTCCTTCCCTAGAATCCTCCTTCCCTAGAGTCCTCCTTCCCTCAGAGTCCTCCTTCCCTAGAGTCCTCCTTCCCTAGAGTCCTCCTTCCCTCAGAGTCCTCCTTCCCAAGAGTTCTCATTTTCTCAGAGTCCTACTTCCCAAGAGTCCTCCCTCCCTAGAGGCCTCCTTTTCTCAGAGTCCTCCTTCACTAGAGTCCTCCTTCCGTAGAGTCCTCCTTCCCTAAAGTCCTCCTTCCCAAGAGGAAAAGTCTAAAGTAGTTCTGGATGAGTTTTAAATCCCTGTTTGTATCTTCCTGAACATGTTCTGAGGATCTGAGTCACTTTGGATGTGTTTAATGTCGTCCTCTGTCTGACCTGGTCTCAGTCCCACCTCACTGAGGAGGCAGCAGGAGGCCAAAGGGCAGCACCTGAGTGGAGTTCACCTGGAGACAAAGAGTGATGGCTCACCTTTTAGAGAGGAGGGTCTGAGGTCTGAGGTCCAAGCCAAGAAAGAACGATGATGTGGTGACATGAAGAGAATCAATAACAAACAATAATCTAATGTGGGAACGTTGTTTATTGTTCTACTTGATGGATCAAGCTGTCAATCAAATGGCTGTGGGCGGGTCTTTATACCTGATCACATGATTCCTGACAGTGGTAGCTCTGATTGGCTCTTAGTGCATGTAACAGGAAGTGATGTCACAGACAGGAAGTGGTGTCACAGACAGGAAGTGGCATCACAGACAGGAAGTAGACGTGTCCATGTCCATTCACCTGAACTAAAAGAGGGAAAGTTAAAAACATCAGAGGTGGAAGAGTTCAGAAGACGTGTTCATCAAGAGTTCTTAGAGCTGCTCGGTACGTGGAGAAGGACTTTAAACGGACTGTTTTCAGGTTGGAGGTCGAGGTCCTGGAGAGTCTGGGAGAAACATCTGCTCTGACGTGGACGAAGCTGTGTGGTGAAACCTGGAGGAGCTGAGGGCCTCATCCCCAGCATTAATACGATCCAGACATGCTGTCAGTCAGCTCCAGTCTAAAGAGGGACAACACCACGACTCTGGTCCACGTTAGGCCTCCACAGCACACTACCTGGGCTCACTACGGGCCGGGCTCTGCTCACCCACAGCACACATCATGAACCTTCCCAGCAGCAGCCTGGACCAGCTACAAGGATGGATTCAGAAGACCGGCTGTGGTCTTACCAGGTTCATTCAAGGAGGCCTGGAACCACCACAGCTGGAGGACGGACAGGACAGTCCCCCTTAGTCAGCCACGTGAGGGACTAACGCTGGTCCACTTCAGGTACTAGTCCCCTGTAGTACTTGGCTGGTCCACTTCAGGTACTAGTCCCCCGTAGTACTTGACTGGTCCACTTCAGGTACTAGTCCCCCGTAGTACGTGGCCGGTCCACTTCAGGTACTAGTCCCCCGTGGTACTTGACTGGTCCACTTCAGGTACTAGTCCCCCGTAGTACGTGGCCGGTCCACTTCAGGTACTAGTCCCCCGTGGTACTTGGCCGGTCCACTTCAGGTACTAGTCCCCTGTAGTACTTGGCTGGTCCACTTCAGGTACTAGTCCCCCGTGGTACTTGGCCAGTCCACTTCAGGTACTAGTCCCCCGTAGTACTTGGCTGGTCCACTTCAGGTACTAGTCCCCCGTGGTACTTGGCCGGTCCACTTCAGGTACTAGTCCCCCGTAGTACTTGGCTGGTCCACTTCAGGTACTAGTCCCCTGTGGTACTTGACTGGACCACTTCAGGTACTAGTCCCCTGTAGTACTAGTCCCCTGTAGTACTTGACTGGTCCACTTCAGGTACTAGTCCCCCGTAGTACGTGGCCGGTCCACTTCAGGTACTAGTCCCCTGTAGTACTTGGCTGGTCCACTTCAGGTACTAGTCCCCCGTAGTACGTGGCCGGTCCACTTCAGGTACTAGTCCCCTGTAGTACTTGGCTGGTCCACTTCAGGTACTAGTCCCCTGTAGTACTTGACTGGTCCACTTCAGGTACTAGTTCCCTGGAGTACTTGACTGGTCCACTTCAGGTACTAGTCCCCTGTAGTACTTGACTGGTCCACTTCAGGTACTAGTCCCCTGTAGTACTTGACTGGTCCACTTCAGGTACTAGTCCCCTGTAGTACTTGGCTGGTCCACTTCAGGTACTAGTCCCCTGTAGTACTTGGCTGGTCCACTTCAGGTACTAGTCCCCTGTAGTACGTGGCTGGTCCACTTCAGGTACTAGTCCCCTGTAGTACTTGACTGGTCCACTTCAGGTACTAGTTCCCTGTAGTACTTGTATGTGGATGATGGTAGTTCCTCGTACCAGGAAACCCTTCTAGTTTGTGTTCGTTCACCTGTCAGTGAAACTTCATGTCTATTTCTGTTCCAGAGTCCACTGAATGAGTCCCAGCAGACTGAACTGGGTCCACGTGGAGCCGGACTGTCCCAGACCCCTGGGAGAGGCCAGACCAGTCAGACTAGGGTCGCTGTGAAGGAAGGGACGCCGACCGCTGGACCAGCTACCATGGAAAGGCCACTGTCCACAGAGACTGGAGAAGCCCCAGGAACTAGGAGATCCTTCCCACCCTCAGACAACAGGGTCTCCCAGCACCTGAAGGAGCTACACCAGAACCAACATAGGTTTGTGGACCTTCTAAGTACCTAGCGTCCCTCTAGGGGTTAGCAGTCATCCCTCCTTCTCTGTAGAGTCTACAACACACTCCAGTCTAAACCAGGAAGAGTCTGAGTGGGTGGGTGAGTGGGTGGGCCGTGGACGAGTTACAAAGGGGCAATAATGATGAAGGAGCCTCCCAGCAGCCCCACCAGACCAGTGGAGGGTCAGCTGGTTCCATCCCAGGCTCCACCTCCAGGCTTTAGGCCCAGACGAGGCTCCTACTGCTCTGTCAGAACGTTCACCACCATCCAGCTTCAGGAAAGTCTTCTGGTTACCTCGGAGGTGTAGCGGAGGTCAGCAGGATGGCTGAGGCTCAGGACATGCATCAGTCCCAGCAGCACATCCTGCAGCACCGTGATGCCTTCAGGGACAGTTCTGGTGTCCTCTGGGTGATCTGTAGAAGCATGATCTAGGAGAACAGAGACCCAGCAGTGGTGTCTTCAGGGGCCTCGTCGATGGCGTCTCCATCCACGTCCTGTACAACACAGAGAGGTGAAGGGACACAACTCTACATGTTCAGCTGTGATCAACGAGGAAACAACAACTGATCACTTCCAGCTGTGATCTGAACCCTTCAGCTGGTCTGGGAGATGAACCTGGAAGTGGCACCAAGAACCAGACGTAGGGCTCAGACAGTCATGAGGACTCAGTGGTCTGCTCAGCCAACAGGAAGACCACAACACAAGCCCAGTCAGTCACAGTATAAAATAACATCTTATGAACCTGAGACGTCACCAGTAGAAGAAATAAACGGAGTGAAAAGCACAATGTTTCCCTCTGAGGTGTAGAAGAGCAGAAGAACAGAGCAGCAGAACATGGAAACCCTCCAGTGAAGTACAAGGACCTCTAAAGGGTTCTGAAGTGTGGTTCCTGGGTTAGTTTCCACGGACAGAGGCGGAGGAAGGCCTGGTGTGTGTCGCCAGCAGCTCCATCTACAAGGACGAGTCAGGATGTGGGCTTCATCTCAGACCCTAACAGACTGGTCCACAGAGAGCTTCAGCCTTCCATGTGGTAGAACTACAGCTGCTGGGTTCACTGGGGCGCCGTGGTCCAGTAGAACCACACAGATGGAAGGATGCTGCTCCAGGCCTGGTTTGGCCTCGACTGCTTTAAATCAGCGCTAGAGGACCTTGTATGTTCAACATCCTCAGCAGGTCGACCTGATGGAGTCATGTTCACAAGAGGATCTGAAATGAACTGGATGGAAAACACTCTGGTGAATTTAAACACCAGCTGTTCCCCATGTTTTCAGCTGGACATCAAACCTGGCCTGGATAAAGACCAGGTCCAGGTAAGGATCAGGTGACACGTCATCTAAAGCATTCAGAGACCAGGGCTGCATTAGAAATAGCAGAGCCTCAGTGTTCCAGTACTGTTCAGTATAAACAGGTCATAATATGTGCATCTGATCTGAATAAACGATGTAACATTTGTCACATTAAAGCCTCCAGCATCAAAACACAAGCATCCATGTGAAAAATGATCAATAAAGACGTCCAAATCCATAAAAAACACAGCTGTTTCTAACACCTCCCCATCTCCAACACTCTGTAAGCCTGGTGGACGTTTCACACAGAACCACCAACATCACGATCAATAAGCAGCCAATACAGTAGAAACAACGGCAGGACGAGGACATCACACGTCTGCACCGTCTCTTCACAAACAACTCATCCTTTGGACATTTAAAGAACCGATTCAATACAGGAAACAACAACATGTCAAGTAAATCTAGATAAAGAACTCTGTCAAAACAAAAATGGAAATAATCAATAACCTCCTCACACCATCCCCATTAATCAAACACACTGCAAACATAGGAACAACTCTCTAAATCTAACAGGATCTTATCTTCATTTGACCTCAACATTAACCCCCATAGAACCTTCTGGACTCATATCTGCCAGTAAACCTTCCAAATGAGCCAAAGTATCAACAAATCATCCAGGACGAGGTTCTACACCGGACACATCTAACAGGCCATAAGATGAACACAATGGGACTCATCAGCCCACAGTGCTGCTCAGTTCACCAGCCCCCCATACATGAAGACCACCTCCACCCCCCTGTTCAGACCCTCTGGAAGACCTGATCTGTTTGACTCAACATTCCACTTTGTCCATCCGTCTGTGTTCTGGGTGATCAGTCTGATTGAACAGCCCCCAGCAACACGTCCCTACTAGTAGTTATCACCAAGAAAAGTGTCCTCCTCAGCTGGAAACCAGACATCTGCTCTCCATGCAGCAACGCTTAAAGCTCCTGTCACAGCAAATATCTGACAAGCAAAAGAATAAAACACAAGATTCAATAAAACATTCTCCTATTTCATCTAAATGTCACCTCGTTCCTCAGATCATGTCTATATTAGAATCTCACCTCTTTTTATACAGTTAAATAAAAGGAACCAGGATCTCGTTCTCCATCTCTGACTGTGGATCCAGAATCAGGACTGGTCTTTCTCTGAACCTGGATCAGGCTGAGGTGGAATCAGTGTTTGTAGAGCTTTAAGAGCCTTGTTATTGGTGTCATCTCCTGTCCAGCTGACTGCATCATCACATACTTTAATGGCTGCTTGTCCACTTCACTGGGTTTGATGAAGGAAAGCTTCCTTATACTTCAGGAGGCTTCAACATAAACCTCCAAGCATCATTCAGAGACCCTTAGTGGGGCTTTCTCACAGTTCTTCAGCTCATTTTTCCTTCTCATTCATCAGTTTAGACGAGTTGATGGGAACTCAGTGACTCTGATCACATGTTAACTGACTCTCTGGATGAAGGGATCAAATCTGGGGTTTGAGTTCACATCTGTCACATCATTTCCACATATTCCAGAGCAAAACCTAACAGGCAGAAACACACAAAAGAACAATGAGCAGGTCAGATATGTGTAAATTTAAAGAGATGCTCTCCGTCCTGGAATGATGGAGCAGGTGTGAAGCTGCCCTCCAGCTGATGGAGGTCATGTAGAAACAGCAGCCAACACAAGTTCTGGATTCAGCTCAGAGGAAAAGTGGTGTGATGAATGAAACAGACTGAGAAGTGCAGTGTTTAGTGGTGGTGTGTTCTTTCCCCACAGTGTTGAAGCTGTTGGAAGCTGAATATTTACAATAAACACACAGTGAACAGTCGTTTCATCCAGAATGGTTGGTTCTGACCAGTCCAGCTCCAGAGCTAACGTTAGTCTGATGGAGGCTGCCGGTCCTCCGACCACACTGGAGGAGGTCCGGTCCTCCGACCACACTGGAGGAGGTCCGGTCCTCCGACCACACTGGAGGAGGTCCGGTCCTCCGACCACACTGGAGGAGGTCTGGTCCTCCGACCACACTGGAGGAGGTCTGGTCCTCCGACCACACTGGAGGAGGTCTGGTCCTCCGACCACACTGGAGGAGGTCTGGTCCTCCGACCACACTGGAGGAGGTCTGGACTCTAGTCTTGGGCTTTGTTCTTCAGACTTCAGGCCTCAGCTCACCATCAAATCCTGGACCTGGTCTGGACAAAACAGGACCATGTAATCAGTGCAGCTGATCTCTGTCACTATTAGATCTACTAGTTTCCATGAACATGATCAACTTTAAACACTGCAACATATAATCATCATTAAAACACAAAACAATTCATCATCAGTTCATTGAGAATCAATCAGAGACTGGAACAGACGTCAGTAATAAATTAGTTCAATGCTAAAATCATTTCACTTCACTGATCATTTCATTAGCATAACGGTTTAAATCATTTAATTACAAGCAACACTGAATAAATACAGCACCGTTACCAGTGGTCTTTAACACAGTGGGACCAGTATAACCAGTATAACCAGTATAACCAGTATAACCAGTATAACCAGTATAACCAGTATAACCAGTATAACCAGTATAACCAGCACCAGACTGGTTCACAACATGAAGCAGCAAACACCTGCAGCAGCTCTAACAGTGTATCTGGATGGATCCATGGTTCTACAGAACGTTTCTCCACCATCAGTAGAACCTGAGGTGCTGACGTTGGACCAGACCAGGTTCCAGACCAGGTTCCAGACCAGGTTCTGGTGACTGATGACTCAGCAGCTGCTCTGCTTCTGATTGGCTGCTCGGCCAGAAGTGGAAGTAAACAGTGGGGCCTCGGTGCTGCGTTCAGGTGCTGCAGGAAAACTCAGCGTCAGAGGAGCCATGCAGTGAAGTCCTGGTTCCTCAGAGACGCCTGAAGGCATCATGTGGTGGGACCGGTTTGTGGACAGAGACTGGAACCTGGATCCAGTCAGTCCACTGGGTTCAGGGCTTCTTACCTGTCCAGGTGAGCCCACCTGAATCAAAGCTGATCATTGGAGCTGCTTGACACTGAACCAGGATGATTATTGATCATTGATCAGCTGGTGGCTCCATGTGTTCATGTAGACAGTAGAAGAGCAGCAGAGTCCTGATCCATGAAGCAGCTGTTGCTAGAACGTGTTCTGATGGATCTTCAGTGGGTTCAGTTCTGCTGGGGGGTTCTGGAGGACTACATGTGTCTCCTGCAGTCTCCAACAGGTCCTCATTCTAACTGTGCAGTAGATCAGGTCTGTGAAGGACCTGTGGGTCCAGACTGGTCCTGAAGGTCTCCAGAACAGCGTGAGGAACCCAGCTGCTGCTGTCAGACTCCTTCAGACACATGGAACTCTGAGTTCTAGTGATGGACGGAGTTCTGCTGAGGAAACATGTGGAGCTCAGCTGGAGGCTGCTCTGACAGCGTCTGCCCGGTAACTGCTGACTCTGCTCTGCGATTGGTGCTCTGGGACTCAGAGCTGCTGCTGCTCTTTGACTCCCTTTGAGTTGGTCCACTTCAGATCCACAGTTCAACAGTCACACTGCTGCTGATCACCATGAAGCTGCTCCTCATCCTCTGCTGGGTCCTCGGGGTCTCTGCTGACGGTGAGTCTAAGAGCAACAAACAAGCTGTTTACAGACAGGACTGATCAACAAACAAGCTGTTTACAGACAGGACTGATCAACAAACAAGCTGTTTACAGACAGGACTGATCAACAAACAAGCTGTTTACAGACAGGACTGATCAACAAACAAGCTGTTTACAGACAGGACTGATCAACAAACAAGCTGTTTACAGACAGGACTGATCAACAAACAAACTGTTTACAGACAGGACTGATCAACAAACAAGCTGTTTACAGACAGGACTGATCAATAAACTGTTTACAGACAGGACTGATCAACAAACAAGCTGTTTACAGACAGGACTGATCAACAAACAAACTGTTTACAGACAGGACTGATCAATAAACAAACTGTTTACAGACAGGACTGATCAACAAACAAACTGTTTACAGACAGGACTGATCAATAAACTGTTTACAGACAGGACTGATCAACAAACAAACTGTTTACAGACAGGACTGATCAACAAACTGTTTACAGACAGGACTGATCAATAAACAAACTGTTTACAGACAGGACTGATCAATAAACAAGCTGTTTACAGACAGGACTGATCAACAAACAAGCTGTTTACAGACAGGACTGATCAATAAACTGTTTACAGACAGGACTGATCAACAAACAAGCTGTTTACAGACAGGACTGATCAACAAACTGTTTACAGACAGGACTGATCAACAAACTGTTTACAGACAGGACTGATCAACAAACTGTTTACAGACAGGACTGATCAACAAACTGTTTACAGACAGGACTGATCAATAAACAAACTGTTTACAGACAGGACTGATCAATAAACAAACTGTTTACAGACAGGACTGATCAATAAACAAACTGTTTACAGACAGGACTGATCAATAAACAAACTGTTTACAGACAGGACTGATCAACTGTTTACAGACAGGACTGATCAACAAACTGTTTACAGACAGGACTGATCAACAAACTGTTTACAGACAGGACTGATCAACAAACTGTTTACAGACAGGACTGATCAATAAACAAGCTGTTTACAGACAGGACTGATCAATAAACTGTTTACAGACAGGACTGATCAACAAGCTGTTTACAGACAGGACTGATCAATAAACAAAAAGTGTTCCATCAGATCAATAATCAGTTTCTTTTCTCTCTTCAGTTCAACATGATATGCTTTCCATCGCTGGATGTTCAGACTCTGATGGAGAGAAGATGTATGGTCTGGACAGAGAAGAGGTTTGGTTCGCTGACTTCATCAATCAGAAAGGAGTCGTTGCTCTTCCAGACTTCGTTGATCATCCATCCTTCCCAGGACTTTATGAACAGGCTGTGGCTGATCAACAGATCTGCAGAGATAACCTGAACATTTTCCGTAAAGAGCTGAAGGACCTCCCTCTGGAGAAAGGTAAAGACCAACAGCACTTCCTCCTGGTCTCCTTGACTTGTGTTTCATCCTAATGAGGTGATTCAGGTGGAAAAGTCCAGCTGTAATGAATCCAGTCTGATGAAACCATCGTCCAGATCAACTCCAGTGAACAGCTGGAACATGGACATGGTCCAGGTTGGATCCAGACCATCAGAGGAACACAGGTCATCTAGACTCTGGTCCAAGGTGTTCTGAAGGATCTACCTCCATCAGATCAAAGAGCTGAAGTTCATGAGGTCAACATTTAGGATCTGAGAGCTGCTTCAGCCATCAGAGACTCCATCAGACCTTTATCCAGAGGTGGTCCATGGATGGACATCAGCTGGTAGATAGGACAACATCTGGAAGATGATCAGCGACTCAGTGTCTCATTAGACCTTTATCCAGAGGTGGTCCATGGATGGACATCCGCTGGTAGATAGGACAACATCTGGAAGATGATCAGTGACTCAGTGTTCTCATTAGACCTTTATCCAGAGGTGGTCCATGGATGGACATCCGCTGGTAGATAGGACAACATCTGGAAGATGATCAGTGACTCAGTGTCTCATTAGACCTTTATCCAGAGGTGGTCCATGGATGGACATCAGCTGGTAGATAGGACAACATCTGGAAGATGATCAGTGGCTCAGTGTCTCATTAGACCTTTATCCAGAGGTGGTCCATGGATGGACATCAGCTGGTAGATAGGACAACATCTGGAAGATGATCAGTGACTCAGTGTTCTCATTAGACCTTTATCCAGAGGTGGTCCATGGAGGAACATCAGCTGGATGTAGACAGACCAGTGTGTAGATGTCCCTCACACATGGACAACCATACAGCTGCCAGGTATGAAGGAGATCAGAGCAGCTGTTGTTGAGGAACTCAAAGAACTGAGAGTCCTTCAGGGAGATGTTTAGAGCTCCACTGGACCTGGACCTGGTGGATAAAGACCTCAAAGGTTCATCCTCGGTTTGGTTCCACTGAGAACATGTTTGTTCAGTCATCTGATAGTAACCATAGTAACCAGGTAGACGCTCTGGAGCCTGGTAGAACTTCAGGTCTCTTTAGATCTTCATGATAAAAGGTTCCACTGAAGTTAGCTGAGTTTATTACTGACCTGGTATCATCTGACCAGACTCTGTCTGATGCTTCTGTGTTCCAGATCCTCCTTCCAGACCGATGATCTACATCAGAGACAACCTGGAGCTGGGAGAGAAGAACCATCTGATCTGTCATGTCTCTGGTTTCTACCCGGCTCCTGTCAAAGTCTTCTGGACCAAGAACGGAGAGAACGTGACCCAAGGAACCAGCATCAACGTTCCCTTCCACAACAAAGACGGTTCCTTCACCCAGATCTCCAGACTGGAGTTCATCCCACAGCAGGGAGACATCTACAGCTGTTCAGTGGAACATCTGGCCCTGAACCAGCCGCTGACCAGGATGTGGGGTAAGAAGCTCTATTAAAACACCTGAAGATACACAGCTGTTCACAGAGACCTGATCCAGATGTTCAGGTTCACTGTGTCCAGATGTTCAGCTTCACTGTATCCAGATGTTCCATGTCTCTGTGTCCAGATGTTTCATGTCTCTGTATCCAGATGTTTCATGTCTCTGTGTCCAGATGTTTCATGTCTCTGTGTCCAGATGTTTCATGTCTCTGTATCCAGATGTTTCATGTCTCTGTGTCCAGATGTTCAGGTTCACTGTGTCCAGATGTTTCATGTCTCTGTGTCCAGATGTTTCATGTCTCTGTATCCAGATGTTTCATGTCTGTGTCTCTGTATCCAGATGTTTCATGTCTCTGTGTCTCTGTATCCAGATGTTTCATGTCTCTGTATCCAGATGTTTCATGTCTCTGTGTCTCTGTATCCAGATGTTCCATGTCTCTGTATCCAGATGTTCCGTGTCTCTGTGTCCAGATGTTTCATGTCTCTGTATCCAGATGTTCCATGTCTCTGTGTCTCTGTGACATCTACAGCTGTTCAGTGGAACATCTGGCCCTAAACCAGCCGATGACCAGGATATGGGGTAAGAAGCTCTATTTAAACACCTGAAGAGACACAGCTGTTCACAGAGACCTGATCCAGATGTTCAGCTTCACTGTGTCCAGATGTTCAGGTTCACTGTATCCAGATGTTCCATGTGTCTGTATCCAGATGTTTCATGTCTCTGTGTCTCTGTGTCCAGATGTTCCATGTGTCTGTATCCAGATGTTTCATGTCTCTGTGTCCAGATGTTTCATGTCTCTGTATTCAGATGTTTCATGTCTCTGTGTCCAGATGTTTCATGTCTCTGTAGCCAGATGTTCCATGTCTCTGTGTCTCTGTATCCAGATGTTTCATGTCTCTGTATCCAGATGTTTCATGTCTCTGTGTCTCTGTATCCAGATATTTCATGTCTCTGTGTCTCTGTGTCCAGATGTTCCATGTCTCTGTATTCAGATGTTTCATGTCTCTGTGTCCAGATGTTTCATGTCTCTGTAGCCAGATGTTCCATGTCTCTGGATCCAGATGTTTCATGTCTCTGTATCCAGATGTTTCATGTCTCTGTATTCAGATGTTTCATGTCTCTGTGTCCAGATGTTTCATGTCTCTGTAGCCAGATGTTCCATGTCTCTGGATCCAGATGTTCCATGTCTCTGTGTCTCTATATCCAGATGTTCTATGTCTCTGTATCCAGATGTTCCATGTCTCTGTATCCATATGTTTCGTGTGTCTGTGTCTCTATATCCAGATGTTCTATGTCTCTGTATCCAGATGTTCCATGTCTCTGTATCCAGATGTTTCATGTCTCTGTGTCCAGATGTTCCATGTCTCTGTATCCAGATGTTTCATGTCTCTGTGTCTCTGTATCTAGATGTTTCATGTCTCTGTATCCAGATGTTCCATGTCTGTGTCCAGATGTTTCATGTCTCTGTATCCAGATGTTCCATGTCTCTGTATCCAGATGTTTCATGTGTCTGTGTCCAGATGTTTCATGTCTCTGTATCCAGATGCTTCATGTGTCTGTGTCCAGATGTTTCATGTGTCTGTGTCCAGATGTTTCATGTCTCTGTATCCAGATGTTTCATGTGTCTGTATCCAGATGTTTCATGTGTCTGTGTCCAGATGTTTCATGTTTCTGTGTCCAGATGTTTCATGTCTCTGTGTCCAGATTTTTCATGTGTCTGTATCCAGATGTTTCATGTGTCTGTGTCCAGATGTTTCATTTCTCTGTATCCAGATGTTTCATGTGTCTGTGTCCAGATGTTTCATGTCTCTGTATCCAGATGTTTCATGTGTCTGTGTCCAGATGTTTCATGTGTCTGTGTCCAGATGTTTCATGTCTCTGTATCCAGATGTTTCATGTGTCTGTGTCCAGATGTTTCATGTCTCTGTATCCAGATGTTTCATGTCTCTGTGTCTCTGGATCCAGATGTTTCATGTCTATGTGTCTCAGTATCCAGATGTTCCATGTCTCTGTATCCAGATGTTTCATGTGTCTGTGTCCAGATGTTTCATGTCTCTGTATCCAGATGTTTCATGTGTCTGTGTCCAGATGTTTCATGTCTCTGTATGCAGATGTTCCATGTCTCTGTATCCAGATGTTTCATGTGTCTGTGTCCAGATGTTCCATGTCTCTGTATCCAGATGTTTCATGTCCCTGTGTCTCTGTATCCAGATGTTTCATGTCTCTGTATCCAGATGTTCCATGTCTCTGTATCCAGATGTTCCATGTCTCTGTATCCAGATGTTTCATGTCTCTGTGTCTCTGTATCCAGATATTTCATGTCTCTGTGTCTCTGTGTCCAGATGTTCCATGTCTCTGTATTCAGATGTTTCATGTCTCTGTGTCCAGATGTTTCATGTCTCTGTAGCCAGATGTTCCATGTCTCTGGATCCAGATGTTTCATGTCTCTGTATCCAGATGTTTTATGTCTCTGTATTCAGATGTTTCATGTCTCTGTGTCCAGATGTTTCATGTCTCTGTAGCCAGATGTTCCATGTCTCTGGATCCAGATGTTCCATGTCTCTGTGTCTCTATATCCAGATGTTCTATGTCTCTGTATCCAGATGTTCCATGTCTCTGTATCCATATGTTTCGTGTGTCTGTGTCTCTATATCCAGATGTTCTATGTCTCTGTATCCAGATGTTCCATGTCTCTGTATCCAGATGTTTCATGTCTCTGTGTCCAGATGTTCCATGTCTCTGTATCCAGATGTTTCATGTCTCTGTGTCTCTGTATCTAGATGTTTCATGTCTCTGTATCCAGATGTTCCATGTCTGTGTCCAGATGTTTCATGTCTCTGTATCCAGATGTTCCATGTCTCTGTATCCAGATGTTTCATGTGTCTGTGTCCAGATGTTTCATGTCTCTGTATCCAGATGCTTCATGTGTCTGTGTCCAGATGTTTCATGTGTCTGTGTCCAGATGTTTCATGTCTCTGTATCCAGATGTTTCATGTGTCTGTATCCAGATGTTTCATGTGTCTGTGTCCAGATGTTTCATGTTTCTGTGTCCAGATGTTTCATGTCTCTGTGTCCAGATTTTTCATGTGTCTGTATCCAGATGTTTCATGTGTCTGTGTCCAGATGTTTCATTTCTCTGTATCCAGATGTTTCATGTGTCTGTGTCCAGATGTTTCATGTCTCTGTATCCAGATGTTTCATGTGTCTGTGTCCAGATGTTTCATGTGTCTGTGTCCAGATGTTTCATGTCTCTGTATCCAGATGTTTCATGTGTCTGTGTCCAGATGTTTCATGTCTCTGTATCCAGATGTTTCATGTCTCTGTGTCTCTGGATCCAGATGTTTCATGTCTATGTGTCTCAGTATCCAGATGTTCCATGTCTCTGTATCCAGATGTTTCATGTGTCTGTGTCCAGATGTTTCATGTCTCTGTATCCAGATGTTTCATGTGTCTGTGTCCAGATGTTTCATGTCTCTGTATGCAGATGTTCCATGTCTCTGTATCCAGATGTTTCATGTGTCTGTGTCCAGATGTTCCATGTCTCTGTATCCAGATGTTTCATGTCTCTGTGTCTCTGTATCCAGATGTTTCATGTCTCTGTATCCAGATGTTCCATGTCTCTGTATCCAGATGTTTCATGTCTCTGTATCCAGATGTTCCATGTCTCTGTATCCAGATGTTTCATGTCTCTGTGTCTCTGTATCCAGATGTTTCATGTCTCTGTATCCAGATGTTCCATCTCTCTGTATCCAGATGTTCCATGTCTCTGTATCCAGATGTTTCATGTCTCTGTGTCTCTGTATCCAGATGTTTCATGTCTCTGTATCCAGATGTTCCATCTCTCTGTATCCAGATGTTCCATGTCTCTGTATCCAGATGTTTCATGTCTATGTGTCTCTGTATCCAGATGTTTCATGTCTCTGTATCCAGATGTTCCATGTCTCTGTATCCAGATATTTCATGTCTCTGTGTCTCTGTATCCAGATGTTTCATGTCTCTCTGTGTCCAGATGTTCCATGTCTCTGTATCCAGATGTTCCATGTCTCTGTATCCAGATGTTTCATGTCTCTGTGTCTCTGTATCCAGATGTTTCATGTCTCTGTATCCAGATGTTCCATCTCTCTGTATCCAGATGTTCCATGTCTCTGTATCCAGATGTTTCATGTCTATGTGTCTCTGTATCCAGATGTTTCATGTCTCTGTATCCAGATGTTCCATGTCTCTGTATCCAGATGTTTCATGTCTCTGTGTCTCTGTATCCAGATGTTTCATGTCTCTGTGTCCAGATGTTTCATGTCTCTGTATCCAGATGTTCCATGTCTCTGTATCCAGATGTTTCATGTCTCTGTGTCTCTGTATCCAGATGTGGAGACCACTCAGCCAGGTGTTGGACCTGCAGTGTTCTGTGGACTCGGTCTGACCATCGGTCTGCTCGGTGTGGCTGCTGGAACCTTCTTCCTGATCAAAGGGAACGAGTGCAGCTGATTGGTCGGGGCTGATGATGTCATCAGTGTGTGGTGTAGAGTCATTGTAATGATGTCATGGAGCTTCCTGCTTGTGAACCCTGTTAAAGTCTTCAACATGTTTCCATCAGCTCTCAATTTTCTCTGCTGTTCTGCTGCAACAACAAACTGGAACCAATCAAACGTCTCGTCTGATTCATCCATCCTCCATCCAGCTCTGATCAATCAGCTCTGATCAATCAGCTCTGATCAATCAGCTCTGATCAATCAGCTCTGATCAGTCAGCTCTGATCAATCAGCTCTGATCAGTCAGCTCTGATCAATCAGCTCTGATCAATCAGCTCTGATCAATCAGCTCTGATCAATCAGCTCTGATCAGTCGGCTCTGATCAGTCAGCTCTGATCAATCAGCTCTGATCAATCAGCTCCGATCAATCAGCTCTGTCTCTGAGGTTATTGGTCCCCCATGTTGGTGGTTGTTGTGTCCTCAGCTGTGTCCAGGTTAGTTACCAGGTGATCTGATAGAACAGCTGCTGCTTCACTGGTTGAACCCGTCTGGACGACTCAGCAGCTGCAGTCAAGTTCAATCAGAGCAGCTTCAAGCTGAAAGTCACCTCATTAACCTGGAAGCAGCTGGACCTGAAGGACAGACGTGAACTTCCAGTCAGAGTCATCAGGTATCATGAAGGTGTTTATCACCTTTTCTCTGTTCACTCAGACTTCCTGATCCAAAACTTTAAGGAGGAGTTGAAGGCGTCATGTGACTCTTCTGCAGTAAATGGACCAATCATGTTCCTCCTTCAGTCAGGAGGTTGTTTTAAAGGAGAACTATGAAGAATATAAAATGTCTGATGGTATAAAGCTGCAGCAGCAAATGATGCAACCTGGACCAGGTTAGCTCCACAGCATCAGTTACCATGGAGATGTAGCTCCACAGCATCAGTTACCATGGAGATGTAGCTCCACAGCATCAGCTACCATGGAGATGTAGCTCCACAGCATCAGTTACCATGGAGATGTAGCTCCACAGCATCAGCTACCATGGAGATGTAGCTCCACAGCATCAGTTACCATGGAGATGTAGCTCCACAGCATCAGTTACCATGGAGATGTAGCTCCACAGCATCAGTTACCATGGAGATGTAGCTCCACAGCATCAGTTACCATGGAGATGTAGCTCCACAGCATCAGTTACCATGGAGATGTAGATCCACAGCATCAGTTACCATGGAGATGTAGCTCCACAGCATCAGTTACCATGGAGATGGAGCAGGTTAAACAGAGACACCTTCCTGACACTGACAGTAATAGATGCTGACCAGGTAAAAGCATATAATGAGTATACAAATATATAATAGTACTGTCTATTATTCTTTCTTGCTTCATCATTCTATTTTTATTAACCGAATTACTTGAGGAATAGTTTCAGACTTACTTAACATAAGTCATATTTAGTGCCTCCGTGCTCGTTTAGTACAATAAAAGTTCGTGTAACATTGGCACAGCTTTAGCCGTGCTAGCATAACTGTAACCAACGGCTCGTCACTGAAAGCTCCTCGCGGATATTATCCAATAAATCCTGTTATTTAGAAACGTGTCATGCATTACAGGTTACTGACTCTCACCAAAACAAACGACACAGAAGGCAAGTAAAGGGTTAATATACTCACCAGGCGCTGCCGTTACCGTTGGATGCCATGTCTAACCGGCCTCTTGCGCTTCCAAGCGTCGGTGTCACATGACCAGAGGAGCGTAGCTTCATTGGCTGAGCGTTGGTTCGACTTAGGCCAGAATCGATTATTGACGTCTAAGTCCCCGGATGTGAACAGCAAATTTTTTGACGACGAATTATGAGCACTGAATATATTTGGGCACCTTGAATGTTTAATGCTTCGAATTTTTACACCTGAATTTTTGACTCTGAATTTAATTTGAGCTACTGAAATTTTGATGAACGAAATTCAGATATATAACAAAATTCAGATACAAAATTTCAACGCATAAAAATTCAAAGTTAGAAATTCAACAGCTTTTAAAATTCAAAATCTGATGAGTCTGATTTGCTTCCATATTGTTGTGTGTCCTGCTGAGCAGACTCCAGTCAGACTGTCTGCCTGGTAACAGCTGATGCTGCATCACATGACCCTGTTCTGGTTTTTACAGCAGCTCTCAGTCCCACTGAGTCAGTGTTGGTCAAAGAGTGAACTCAGGAACATGGCTTCATCCTCAGTCAGCTTCTGGATCCTCTTCATCACCGTCTGCACCGCAGGTAGGATCAATACTAGGATCAATACTAGGATCAATACTAGGATCAATACTAGGATCAACACGAGGATCAATACTAGGATCAACACTAGGATCAATACTAGGATCAATACTAGGATCAATACTAGGATCAATACTAGGATCAAACCTAGGATCAACACGAGGATCAATACTAGGATCAACACTAGGATCAACACTAGGATCAATACTAGGATCAACACGAGGATCAATACTAGGATCAACACTAGGATCAACACTAGGATCAATACTAGGATCAACACGAGGATCAATACTAGGATCAATACTAGGATCAACACTAGGATCAATAGTAGGATCAATACTAGGATCAACACTAGGATCAACACTAGGATCAATACTAGGATCAACACTAGGATCAATACTAGGATCAATACCAGAATCAATACTAGGATCAATACTAGGATCAATGCTAGGATCAATGCTAGGATCAATACAAGGATCAATAGTAGGATCAACACTAGGATCAATACTAGGATCAACACTAGGATCAATACCAAGATCAATAGTAGGATCAATACTAGGATCAATACTAGGATCAAACCTAGGATCAACACGAGGATCAATACTAGGATCAATACTAGGATCAACACTAGGATCAATACTAGGATCAACACTAGGATCAACACTAGGCCCAACACTAGGACCAACACTAGGATCAACACGAGGATCAATACTAGGATCAATACTAGGATCAATACTAGGATCAAACCTAGGATCAACACGAGGATCAATACTAGGATCAACACTAGGATCAACACTAGGATCAATACTAGGATCAACACGAGGATCAATACTAGGATCAACACTAGGATCAACACTAGGATCAATACTAGGATCAATACTAGGATCAATACTAGGATCAACACTAGGATCAATACTAGGATCAACACTAGGATCAATACTAGGATCAACACTAGGATCAACACTAGGATCAATACTATGATCAACACTAGGACCAACACTAGGATCAATACTAGGATCAACACTAGGATCAATACTAGGATCAACACTAGGATCAACACTAGGATCAATACTAGGATCTAGGATCAACACTAGGATCAACACTAGGATCAATACTACTAGGATCAACACTAGGATCAATACTAGGATCAATACTAGGATCAATAGGATCAACACTAGGATCAATACTAGGATCAACACTAGGATCAATACTAGGATCAAC
Source organism: Dascyllus trimaculatus (assembly GCA_024666655.1). Classification (NCBI taxonomy): domain Eukaryota; kingdom Metazoa; phylum Chordata; class Actinopteri; family Pomacentridae; genus Dascyllus; species Dascyllus trimaculatus. The sequence goes on from JAMOIN010001681.1 coordinate 44,173, forward strand.
ACTAGGATCAACACTAGGATCAACACTAGGATCAATACTAGGATCAACACGAGGATCAATACTAGGATCAACACTAGGATCAACACTCGGATCAATACTAGGATCAACACGAGGATCAATACTAGGATCAACACGAGGATCAACACTAGGATCAATACTAGGATCAACACTAGGATCAACACTAGGATCAATACTAGGATCAACACTAGGATCAACACTAGGATCAATACTAGGATCAATACTAGGATCAACACTAGGATCAACACTAGGATCAATACTAGGATCAACACTAGGATCAACACTAGGATCAATACTAGGATCAATACTAGGATCAACACTAGGATCAATACTAGGATCAACACGAGGATCAACACGAGGATCAATACTAGGATCAATACTAGGATCAATACTAGGATCAATACTAGGATCAACACTAGGATCAATACTAGGATCAACACGAGGATCAACACTAGGATCAACACTAGGATCAACACTAGGATCAATACTAGGATCAATACTAGGATCACTACTAGGATCAAACCTAGGATCAACACGAGGATCAATACTAGGATCAACACTAGGATCAACACTAGGATCAATACTAGGATCAATACTAGGACCAACACTAGGATCAACACTAGGATCAACACTGGGATCAATACTAGAATCAATACTAGGATCAACACTAGGACCAATACTAGGATCAATACTAGGATCAATACTAGGATCAATACTAGGATCAACACTAGGATCAATACTAGGATCAACACTAGGATCAACACTAGGATCAATACTAGGATCAACACTAGGATCAACACTAGGATCAACACTAGGATCAATACGAGGATCAATACTAGGATCAACACTAGGATCAATACTAGGATCAACACTAGGATCAACACTAGGATCAATACTAGGATCAACACTAGGATCAAAACTAGGATCAACACTAGGATCAATACGAGGATCAATACTAAGATCAATACTAGAATCAATACTGGGATCAATACTGGGACCAATACTAGAATCAATACTGGGATCAATACTCGGACCAATACTAGGATCAACACTAGGATCAATACTAGGATCAATACTAGGATCAATACTAGGATCAATACTAGGACCAACACTAGAATCAATACTGGGACCAATACTAGGATCAATACTGGAATCAATGCTGGGATCAATACTGGGACCATTACTAGGATCAATACTAGGATCAATACTAGGATCAACACTAGGATCAACACTAGGATCAATACTAGGATCAATACTAGGATCAACGCTAGGATCAACACTAGGATCAACACTAGGATCAACACTAGGATCAATGCTAGGATCAACACTAGGATTAATACTAGGATCAACACTAGGATCAACACTAGGACCAATACTAGGATCAATACTAGGATCAATACTAGGATCAATACTGGAATCAATGCTGGGATCAATACTGGGACCATTACTAGGATCAATACTAGGATCAATACTAGGATCAACACTAGGATCAATACTAGGATCAATACTAGGATCAATACTAGGACCAATACTAGGATCAATACTGGGACCAATACTAGAATCAATACTAGGATCAATACTAGGATCAATACTAGGACCAATACTAGGATCAATACTAGGACCAATGCTAGGATCAATACTGGGACCAATACTAGGATCAATACTAGGATCAATACTAGGATCAATACTAGGACCAATACTAGGATCAATACTAGGATCAACACTAGGATCAATACTGGGATCAACACGAGAATCAATACTAGGACCAATACTAGGATCAATACTAGGATCAATACTAGGATCAATACTAGGATCAATACTAGGATCAACACTAGGATCAATATTAGGATCAATACTAGGATCAACACTAGGATCAACACTAGGATCAACACTAGGACCAATACTAGGATCAATACTAGGATCAACACTAGGACCAACACTAGGATCAATACTAGGATCAATACTAGGATCAATACTAGGATCAACAGTAGGACCAATACTAGGATCAATACTAGGATCAACACTAGGACCAATACTAGGATCAATACTAGGATCAACACTAGGATCAACACTAGGATCAACACTAGGATCAATACTAGGATCAACACTAGGATCAACACTAGGACCAATACTAGGATCAATACTAGGATCAACACTAGGACCAATACTAGGATCAATACTAGGATCAATACTAGGATCAATACTAGGATCAACACTAGGATCAACACTAGGATCAATACTAGGATCAACACTAGGATCAACAGTAGGACCAATACGAGGATCAATACTAGGATCAACACTAGGACCAATACTAGGATCAATACTAGGATCAATACTAGGATCAATACTAGGATCAACACTAGGATCAACACTAGGACCAATACTAGGATCAATACTAGGATCAATACTAGGATCAATACTGGAATCAATGCTGGGATCAATACTGGGACCATTACTAGGATCAATACTAGGATCAATACTAGGATCAACACTAGGATCAATACTAGGATCAATACTAGGATCAATACTAGGACCAATACTAGGATCAATACTGGGACCAATACTAGAATCAATACTAGGATCAATACTAGGATCAATACTAGGACCAATACTAGGATCAATACTAGGACCAATACTAGGATCAATACTGGGACCAATACTAGGATCAATACTAGGATCAATACTAGGATCAATACTAGGACCAATACTAGGATCAATACTAGGATCAACACTAGGATCAATACTGGGATCAATACGAGAATCAATACTAGGACCAATACTAGGGTAAATACTAGGATCAATACTAAGATCAATACTAGGATCAATACTAGGATCAATACTAGGATCAACACTAGGATCAATATTAGGATCAATACTAGGATCAACACTAGGATCAACACTAGGATCAACACTAGGACCAATACTAGGATCAATACTAGGATCAACACTAGGACCAACACTAGGATCAATACTAGGATCAATACTAGGATCAATACTAGGATCAACACTAGGATCAACAGTAGGACCAATACTAGGATCAATACTAGGATCAACACTAGGACCAACACTAGGATCAATACTAGGATCAACACTAGGATCAACACTAGGATCAACACTAGGATCAATACTAGGATCAACACTAGGATCAACACTAGGACCAATACTAGGATCAATACTAGGATCAACACTAGGACCAATACTAGGATCAATACTAGGATCAATACTAGGATCAATACTAGGATCAATACTAGGATCAATACTAGGATCAACACTAGGATCAACACTAGGATCAATACTAGGATCAACACTAGGATCAACAGTAGGACCAATACGAGGATCAATACTAGGATCAACACTAGGACCAATACTAGGATCAATACTAGGATCAATACTAGGATCAACACTAGGATCAACACTAGGATCAACACTAGGATCAATACTAGGATCAACACTAGGATCAACACTAGGACCAATACTAGGATCAATACTAGGATCAACACTAGGACCAATACTAGGATCAATACTAGGATCAATACTAGGATCAATACTAGGATCAACACTAGGATCAACACTAGGATCAATACTAGGATCAACACTAGGATCAATACTAGGATCAACACTAGGATCAATACTAGGATCAACACTAGGATCAATACTAGGATCAATACTAGGATCAACACTAGGATCAACACTAGGATCAATACTAGGATCAACACTAGGATCAATACTAGGATCAATACTAGGATCAACACTAGGATCAATACTAGGATCAATACTAGGATCAACACTAGGATCAACACTAGGATCAACACTAGGATCAACACTAGGATCAATACTAGGATCAACACTAGGATCAACACTAGGATCAATACTAGGATCAACACTAGGATCAATACTAGGATCAATACTAGGATCAACACTAGGATCAATACTAGGATCAATACTAGGATCAACACTAGGATCAACACTAGGATCAATACTAGGATCAACACTAGGATCAACAGTAGGACCAATACGAGGATCAATACTAGGATCAACACTAGGACCAATACTAGGATCAATACTAGGATCAATACTAGGATCAACACTAGGATCAACACTAGGATCAACACTAGGATCAATACTAGGATCAACACTAGGATCAATACTAGGATCAATACTAGGATCAACACTAGGATCAATACTAGGATCAATACTAGGATCAATACTAGGACCAATACTAGGATCAATACTAGGATCAACACTAGGATCAACACTAGGATCAACACTAGGATCAATACTAGGATCAACACTAGGATCAACACTAGGATCAATACTAGGATCAACACTAGGATCAACACTAGGATCAATACTAGGATCAACACTAGGATCAACACTAGGATCAATACTAGGATCAATACTAGGATCAACACTAGGATCAACACTAGGATCAACACTAGGATCAATACTAGGATCAACACTAGGATCAACACTAGGATCAACACTAGGATCAATACTAGGATCAACACTAGGATCAACACTAGGATCAATACTAGGATCAACACTAGGATCAATACTAGGATCAACACTAGGATCAACACTAGGATCAATACTATGATCAACACTAGGACCAACACTAGGATCAATACTAGGATCAACACTAGGATCAATACTAGGATCAACACTAGGATCAACACTATGATCAATACTAGGATCAACACTAGGATCAACACTAGGATCAACACTAGGATCAATACTAGGATCAATACTAGTATCAACACTAGGATCAACACTAGGATCAACACTAGGATCAATACTAGGATCAACACTAGGATCAACACTAGGATCAACACTAGGACCAATACTAGGATCAACACTAGGATCAACACTAGGATCAACACTAGGATCAATACTAGGATCAACACTAGGATCAACACTAGGATCAACACTAGGATCAATACTAGGATCAACACTAGGATCAACACTAGGATCAACACTAGGATCAACACTAGGACCAATACTAGGATCAACACTAGGATCAACACTAGGATCAACACTAGGATCAACACTAGGATCAACACTAGGATCAACACTAGCATCAATACTAGGATCAATACTAGACTAATACTAGTGCTCTGATCAATAGTCTTATCTATACTCCGATCTATACTTGGATCACTGATCAATTTTGTGATCTGTACTGTTTTCAATCATCAATACTCTGATCAATAATTCTGTGTTTTGTTCTTCAGATGGATTCATGAATTTCAGGAAAACTAATTGTCTGTTTAACTCCACTGAGCTGAAGGACATCGAGTTCATTGACTCTTTATATTACAACAAGCTGGAGTTGATGAGGTTCAGCAGCAGTTTGGATAAATATGTTGGATTCACTGAATACGGAGTGAAGTGGGCAGAAAAAATGAACAATGATGCTTCATATATGAGTGGAGAGAGAGCTCAGAAGGAGACGTACTGTAAGAACAACATTGGGATCTATTACAGCAACATTCTGTCTAAATCAGGTGAGTTCATCCTGAATCTGAATCAAACTGATCAGTTCATCATCAGTAATCAATGATCAATAATCAGAATGAACAGACTGACTGACTGTCACCTGGACAGGTGGAGTCTGGACTGGAATGGAGGCTTAGAGTCTCCATCTGGTGGTCACACTCTGGAACTACAACACTGACAGGATTATTAACATTATTATTGTTGTTATTACACATGTTAAGTTCATAAGTAGTCTTTGATCCAGCAGGTCTGAGGGCGTCTCCAGACCTGGACCAGAACCAGGACCAGACTGAGACTAAATCCTGTATCAGTGTAGAACAGAAGATCACCTCACTGAGGGTCATCAGTGTTTTACATGGACCATGTGGACCAACTGAAGACCTGGTCCTCAAACGTCTGCAGGTCCTACCACCACTAACTGTCCTCTGTGTTCCAGCTGAACCCTACGTGGTCCTGTACTCCACGGCGCCCCCCTCTGGTCTCCATCCAGCCATGCTGGTCTGCAGCGTCTACGACTTCTACCCCAAAACCATCAAAGTGAGCTGGTTCAGAGACGGGAAGGAGGTCACCTCAGACGTCACCTCCACCGACGAGATGGAGAACGGGGACTGGTACTACCAGGTCCACTCACACCTGGAGTACACGCCCAGGTGAGTCCAGGTCCAGGTCCAGGTCCAGGTCCAGGTCCAGGTCCAGGTCCAGGTCCAGGTTCAGGTCCAGGTCCAGGTTGATGAATCAGTGATGTTGGTTTGTGTTGCTGCAGGTCTGGAGAGAAGATCTCCTGTGTGGTGGAACACGCCAGCCTGAAGGAACCTCTGAGAACCTACTGGGGTAAACACCTGTCTGTCTGTCTGTCTGTCTGTCTGTCTGTCTCTCACCTGTCTGTCTGTCTGTCTGTCTGTCTGTCTGTCTGTCTCTCACCTGTCTGTCTGTCTGTCTGTCTGTCTGTCTCTCACCTGTCTGTCTGTCTGTCTGTCTCTCACCTGTCTGTCTGTCTCTCACCTGTCTGTCTGTCTGTCTGTCTGTCTCTCACCTGTCTGTCTGTCTGTCTGTCTCTCACCTGTCTGTCTGTCTGTCTGTCTCTCACCTGTCTGTCTGTCTGTCTGTCTGTCTGTCTCTCACCTGTCTGTCTGTCTGTCTCTCACCTGTCGGTCTGTTTGTCTGTCTGTCTGTCTCTCACCTGTCTGTCTCTCACCTGTCTGTCTGTCTGTCTGTCTGTCTGTCTCTCACCTGTCTGTCTCTCACCTGTCTGTCTCTCACCTGTCTGTCTGTCTGTCTGTCTCTCACCTGTCTGTCTGTCTCTCACCTGTCTCTCACCTGTCTGCCTGCCTGCCTCTCACCTGTCGGTCTGTTTGTCTGTCTGTCTGTCTCTCACCTGTCTGTCTCTCACCTGTCTGTCTGTCTGTCTGTCTGTCTGTCTCTCACCTGTCTGTCTGTCTCTCACCTGTCTGTCTGTCTGTCTGTCTGTCTGTCTGTCTCTCACCTGTCTGTCTCTCACCTGTCTGTCTGTCTGTCTCTCACCTGTCTGTCTCTCACCTGTCTGTCTGTCTGTCTCTCACCTGTCTGTCTGTCTGTCTCTCACCTGTCTGTCTCTCACCTGTCTGTCTGTCTGTCTGTCTGTCTGTCCTCAGATCCGTCCATGCCTGAGTCTGAGAGGAACAAGATCGCTATCGGAGCCTCAGGACTGGTTCTGGGTCTGGTCTTATCTCTGGCTGGATTCATCTACTACAAGAGGAAGGCCCGAGGTCAGACCCCTTTACACCAGTCACAACCAGTTTGGACCAGTTTATCACCAGTCACAACCAGTTTAGACCAGTTTAGACCAGTCACAATCAGTTTAGACCAGTTTATACCAGTCACAACCAGTTTATACCAGTTTACACCACTCACAACCAGTTTAGACCAGTTTATACCAGTTTATACTAGTTTACACCAGTCACAACCAGTTTAGACCAGTTTAAACCAGTTTATACTAGTTTACACCAGTCACAACCAGTTTAGACCAGTTTAAACCAGTCACAGCCAGTTTAGACCAGTTTATACCAGTTTATACCAGTTTAGACCAGTTTATACCAGTTTATACTAGTTTATACTAGTTTACACCAGTCACAACCAGTTTAGACCAGTTTACACCAGTCACAACCAGTTTATACCAGTTTATACCAGTCACTACCAGTTTAGACCAGTTTACACCAGTCACAACCAGTTTAGACCAGTTTATACCAGTCACAACCAGTTTAGACCAGTTTACACCAGTCACAACCAGTTTAGACCAGTTTACACCAGTCACAACCAGTTTAGACCCCTTTACACCAGTCACAACCAGTTTATACCAGTTTATACCAGTTTACACCAGTTTATACCAGTTTACACCAGTTTAGACCAGTCAAAACCAGTTTAGACCAGTTTAGACCAGTTTACACCAGTCACAACCAGTTTAGACCAGTCACAACCAGTTTAGACCAGTTTACACCAGTCACAACCAGTTTAGACCAGTTTATACCATTCACAACCAGTTTAGACCAGTCACAACCAGTTCATACCAGTTTACACCAGTCACAACCAGTTTAGACCAGTTTAGACCAGTCACAACCAGTTTACACCAGTTTACACCTGTCACAACCAGTCTACACCAGATTAGACCAGTCACAACCAGTTTAGACCAGTTTATACCATTCACAACCAGTTTAGACCAGTCACAACCAGTTTATACCAGTTTACACCAGTCACAACCAGTTTAGACCAGTCACAACCAGTTTACACCAGTTTATACCAGTCACAACCAGTTTACACCAGTTTACACCAGTCACAACCAGTCTACACCAGTTTAGACCAGTCACAACCAGTTTATACCAGTTTACACCAGTCACAACCAGTTTAGACCAGTCACAACCAGTTTACACCAGTTTAGACCAGTCACAACCAGTTTACACCAGTTTACACCAGTCACAACCAGTCTACACCAGTTTACACCAGTCACAACCAGTTTATACCAGTCTACACCAGTTTACACCAGTTTATACCAGTCACAACCAGTGTACACCAGTCACGACCAGTTTACACCAGTTTGTACCAGTTTATACCAGTCACAACCAGTTTAGACCAGTCACAACCAGTTTAGACCAGTTTACACCAGTTTACACCAGTTTATACCAGTCACAACCAGTTTACACCAGTTTACACCAGTTTACACCAGTTTATACCAGTCACAACCAGTTTATACCAGTTTACACCAGTTTACACCAGTTTATACCAGTCACAACCAGTTTACACCAGTCACAACCAGTTTAGACCAGTTTGCACCAGTTTACAACAGTTTATACCAGTTTATACCGGTTTACACCAGTCCCAACCAGTTTATACCAGTGTACACCAGTTTACACCAGTCACAACCAGTTTACACCAGTTTACACCAGTTTACACCAGTTTATACCAGTTTGTACCAGTCACAACCAGTTTATACCAGTTTACACCAATCACAACCAGTTTACACCAGTCACAACCAGTTTATACCAGTTTACACCAATCACAACCAGTTTACACCAGTCACAACCAGTTTAGACCAGTCACAACCAGTTTAGACCAGTTTACACCAGTCACAACCAGTTTATACCAGTTTACACCAGTTTACACCAGTTTATACCAGTCACAACCAGTTTACACCAGTCACAACCAGTTTAGACCAGTTTGCACCAGTTTACAACAGTTTATACCAGTTTATACCGGTTTACACCAGTCCCAACCAGTTTATACCAGTGTACACCAGTTTACACCAGTCACAACCAGTTTACACCAGTTTACACCAGTTTACACCAGTTTATACCCGTTTATACCAGTCACAACCAGTTTATACCAGTTTACACCAGTCACAACCAGTTTAGACCAGTCACAACCAGTTTAGACCAGTCACAACCAGTTTAGACCAGTCACAACCAGTTTACACCAGTTTATACCAGTTTATACCAGTCACAACCAGTTTATACCAGTTTACACCAGTCACAACCAGTTTACACCAGTCACAACCACTTTACACCAGTCACAACCAGTTTAGACCAGTCACAACCAGTTTAGACCAGTTTACACCAGTCACAACCAGTTTATACCAGTTTATACCAGTTTACACCAGTTTACACCAGTTTATACCAGTCACAACCAGTTTACACCAGTCACAACCAGTTTAGACCAGTTTGCACCAGTTTACAACAGTTTATACCAGTTTATACCGGTTTACACCAGTCCCAACCAGTTTATACCAGTGTACACCAGTTTACACCAGTCACAACCAGTTTACACCAGTTTACACCAGTTTACACCAGTTTATACCAGTTTATACCAGTCACAACCAGTTTATACCAGTTTACACCAGTCACAACCAGTTTAGACTAGTTTATACCAGTTTACACCAGTTAATGGTAAATGGTAAATGGTCTGCACTTATATAGCGCTTTTCTCTACCTTAGTGGTTCCAAAGTGCTTTACAATGTGTTTCTCATTCACACTCCAATGGTGACAGAGCTGCCATGCAAGGCGCTAATCTACCACTGGGAGCAACTTCAGGTTCAGTGTCTTGCCCAAGGACACTTCGGCATGCGGAGGGTCCGGGGATCGAACCGCCAACCTTGCGATCAGTGGACAACCGCTCTACCACCTGAGCCACAGCCGCCCCAGTTTACCAGTTTACACCAGTTTAGACCAGTCAAAACCAGTTTAGACCAGTTAAGACCAGTTTACACCAGTCACAACCAGTTTAGACCAGTTTACACCAGTCACCACCAGTTTAGACCAGTTTATACCAGTTTACACCAGTTTATACCAGTCAAAGCCAGTTTAGACCAGTCAAAACCAGTTTAGACCACTTTAGACCAGTTTACACCAGTCACAACCAGTTTAAACCAGTTTAATGATGTGCTGCCAGTATCTGTTGTTGACCTTCTCTTTGTCTCTGTTTCCAGGACGTAGTCTGGTTCCAACCACTAACTGAGGAACGATCCTGGTCCTGATCCTGGTCCTAGTTCTGGTCCTGATCCTGGTTCTGGTTCTTAGATTTAAAAATATCAGCTGTTACTTCAACCTGCTTTTTCTGTTTTTACCTCAGCAGATGATTCTGTTTGGACTGGACTGTTCTAAACCTGGTCCAGGACTGGATCTCTGATGCTGCAGCTGGTCCTGGACCAGGTTCCATGGTGGGGACCTGGTTCTTGTCTCGTCTGTGTGACCTGGACCAGGTTCCATGGTGTGGACCTGGTTCTGGTCTTGTCTGTGTGACCTGGACCCGGTTCCACGGTGTGGACCTGGTTCTGGTCTTGTCTGTGTGACCTGGACCAGGTTCCACGGTGTGGACCTGGTTCCGGTCTTGTCTGTGTGACCTGGACCAGGTTCCACGGTGTGGACCTGGTTCCGGTCTCGTCTGTGTGACCTGGACCAGGTTCCACGGTGTGGACCTGGTTCCGGTCTCGTCTGTGTGACCTGGACCAGGTTCCACGGTGTGGACCTGGTTCTGGTCTCGTCTGTGTGACCTGGACCAGGTTCCACGGTGTGGACCTGGTTCTGGTCTTGTCTGTGTGACCTGGACCAGGTTCCACGGTGTGGACCTGGTTCTGGTCTTGTCTGTGTGACCTGGACCAGGTTCCATGGTGTGGACCTGGTTCTGGTCTTGTCTGTGTGATGTGGACCAGGTTCCATGGTGTGGACCTGGTTCTGGTCTTGTCTGTGTGATGTGGACCAGGTTCCATGGTCTGGATGTGGTTCCGGTCTTGTCTGTGTGACCTGGTCCAGGTTCCATGGTGTGGACCTGGTTCCGGTCTTGTCTGTGTGACCTGGACCAGGTTCCATGGTGTGGACCTGGTTCCGGTCTTGTCTGTGTGACCTGGTCCAGGTTCCATGGTGTGGACCTGGTTCCGGTCTTGTCTGTGTGACCTGGACCAGGTTCCACGGTGTGGACCTGGTTCCGGTCTTGTCTGTGTGACCTGGACCAGGTTCCACGGTGTGGACCTGGTTCCGGTCTTGTCTGTGTGACCTGGACCAGGTTCCACGGTGTGGACCTGGTTCAGGTCTTGTCTGTGTGACCTGGACCAGGTTCCACGGTGTGGACCTGGTTCTGGTCTTGTCTGTGTGACCTGGACCCGGTTCCACGGTGTGGACCTGGTTCTGGTCTTGTCTGTGTGACCTGGACCCGGTTCCACGGTGTGGACCTGGTTCTGGTCTTGTCTGTGTGACCTGGACCCGGTTCCACGGTGTGGACCTGGTTCTGGTCTTGTCTGTGTGACCTGGACCAGGTTCCACGGTGTGGACCTGGTTCTGGTCTTGTCTGTGTGACCTGGACCAGGTTCCACGGTGTGGACCCGGTTCCGGTCTCGTCTGTGTGACCTGGACCAGGTTCCACGGTGTGGACCTGGTTCCGGTCTTGTCTGTGTGACCTGGACCAGGTTCCATGGTGTGGACCTGGTTCTGGTCTTGTCTGTGTGACCTGGACCAGGTCCAGCCTCTTGTATCTCTTTGAAATCATGTAATCAGGACTTTGATTCAGCTTTTTACATTTGTACTGGATGTTTCAATAAAGCGTCTCCAACTCTGATCTGTCAGCTGGTTTCTACCTGGACGGACTCCGACAGGTGTGTCCAGGTCACTGCTGCACCCACACCTACACCCACCACTGGTTTAGACCAGGTTAGACACCAGTTTACACCAGTTTGAAACCAGTTTATGTCAGGGTGGGGCTCAGGTTTGGACCCAAATGCAGACACTCTAAGGAGGCTGACAGGTAGGTGGAGAATTCAACAGAACTTTATTAACTAACACAGACTTGAACAAACTGAACAAAGGGAAAACCACCAAAACCTGACAACTACAAAATAATCACAGTAACTTAAGGAGTAAACAAAAACACTAAACTAGACTAACAAATCATGAGGATAGAAACTAGACTAAAACTGAAACCACGCAGAATAAAGAAATAAACTCAGGAACTAAACTGAACCAAACCCCATAAAAAACTAGGTAATCTAGTGATGACCAACAAAACTCTAAACAAATAACATCTGGGAGAACCTAAGAGAACCACAGGTGAAAGAACTAAACTAACTAAACGGGGAGCTGGAAAACAGAATGATTAAACAGGACCAGGAGAACAGAACAGATAAACCAAACCTAATACAAAAACCAACGAATAACTCAGACTAACTAACAAAATGAGGACAAAGGAAAACTGGTGAAGTTAAACTAATGCAGGACAAACAAAACGGTTCACTCACTAAACCAAACAAAAGGACGAACAGGTTCGGGGAAGAGCGGCGGGTACAGACGGGGTCCGGAGGGCGGCTGTGAACCAGGTGGGGGGTTCAGGTTCAGGAGTAGTTCAGGGAGGGCAGATGAAAGACCAACCAGAGAACTGACAGAGGACAAGACAGCATCGTCTGTGACCGTCCACCGAGAGTCAGCAACCACAGGGTTAAATAGAGGTGGTGATTAGTCCCACGGCTGCCTTTAATTACCGCAATCAAAAACAGGTGGAGACACGGTGAGGGAGACAGACGGGGCAGGGTGGGGATCATGACAGTTTACCGCAGGTTTAACACCACTTTAAAACCAGTTTAACACCAGTTTAAAACCAGTTAAAAACCAGTTTATTATCAGTTTAAAACCAGTTCACCACCAGTTTAAAACCAGTTTACCACCAGCAGACTTCCAGACATCCAGGATGTAGACTGAGTCCAGCTTTAAACCGGTGTACCACCAGTTAAAAACCAGTTTACCACCAGTTTAAAACCAGTTCACCATCAGTTTAAAACCAGTTTCATCCATCCAGGACGTAGACTGAGCCCAGCTCAGCCAAACACACACTTGACCCTGGAGGCCTGACCGTGGTTCCTGCCATGTGGATGTGTTTAGTGTGATTCTGACCAGCTGTCTACCAGGAGTACATACATGTAAACCACATGTCAACATACTACACTATGTGGAAACTACACGCATGTCTGATCTACTTGAAATAGACGTCTGGACATCAGACCTCCCTGACCAAGGCTGGGCCAGACCCCCTCCTGAGGTCATGACATGCAAGAGTCCCTCTTAGGAGACCAAACTTGGAAGGACCACTTAGAGTCCTCCTTCTCTAGAGTCCTTCTTCCCATCCATCGTTAAGGTGAGTTGTTAGTTTACATGTGTTGTTAGTCAGAGGTGGTGGTCGTTAGTGTGTTGTTGGCCTACTAAATGCCTTTAGTAATAGCAAGGAGACTAGTCCTCCCTCACTAGTTTCCTAGCTCAAAAAAGGAGACGAGTGAGGGAGGACATCAAGACCCCTATGACTCCTCTGAAGGAGTTAGAAGGAGACTAGTGAGGGAGGCCACCAAGACTCCTATGACTCCTCTGAAGGAGTTAAAAGAAGGAGACTAGTGAGGGAGGCCACCAAGACTCCTATGACTCCTCTGAAGGAGTTAGAAGAAGGAGACTAGTGAGGGAGGACACCAAGACTCCTATGACTCTTCTGAAGGAGTTAGAAGAAGGAGACTAGTGAGGGGGGCCACCAAGACTCCTATGACTCCTCTGAAGGAGTTAGAAGAAGGAGACTAGTGAGGGAGGCCACCAAGACTCCTATGAGTCCTCTGAAGGAGTTAGAAGAAGGAGACTAGTGAGGGAGGACACCAAGACTCCTCTGACTCCTCTGAAGGAGTTAGAAGAAGGAGACTAGTGAGGGAGGACACCAAGACTCCTCTGACTCCTCTGAAGGAGTTAGAAGAAGGAGACTAGTGAGGGAGGACACCAAGACTCCTATGACTCTTCTGAAGGAGTTAGAAGAAGGAGACTAGTGAGGGGGGCCACCAAGACTCCTATGAGTCCTCTGAAGGAGTTAGAAGAAGGAGACTAGTGAGGGAGGACACCAAGACTCCTATGAGTCCTCTGAAGGAGTTAGAAGAAGGAGACTAGTGAGGGAGGACACCAAGACTCCTCTGACTCCTCTGAAGGAGTTAGAAGAAGGAGACTAGTGAGGGAGGACACCAAGACTCCTATGACTCTTCTGAAGGAGTTAGAAGAAGGAGACTAGTGAGGGGGGCCACCAAGACTCCTATGAGTCCTCTGAAGGAGTTAGAAGAAGGAGACTAGTGAGGGAGGACACCAAGACTCCTATGTCTCCTCTGAAGGAGTTAGAAGAAGGAGACTAGTGAGGGAGGCCACCAAGACTCCTATGACTCCTCTGAAGGAGTTAAAGAAGGAGACTAGTGAGGGAGGCCACCAAGACTCCTATGACTCCTCTGAAGGAGTTAGAAGAAGGAGACTAGTGAGGGAGGACACCAAGACACCTATGACTCCTCTGAAGGAGTTAGAAGAAGGAGACTAGTGAGGGAGGACACCAAGACTCCTATGACTCCTCTAAAGGAGGTCCCATCAGGCTCCTCCTTCCCTCCTGTTCCTCCTTTCATCATTGACTCGTCTTCAGTCTAATCTGATCAAATCAATCAGCTCTGATTGATTTCAGGGTTCAGATCCTCCAGAAACAGTTTCCATCCGTTGCCCAGATGTTTCCATGGAGACAGTGACATCACACTCAGACTGGTTCTGAGTCACTGTGGAAAAGTCTAAAGTAGTTCTGGATGAGTTTTAAATCCCTGTTTGTATCTTCCTGAACATGTTCTGAGGATCTGAGTCACTTTGGATGTGTTTAATGTCGTCCTCTGTCTGACCTGGTCTCAGTCCCACCTCACTGAGGAGGCAACAGGAGGCCAAAGGGCAGCACCTGAGTGGAGTTCACCTGGAGACAAAGAGTGATGGCTCACCTTTCAGAGAGGAGAGTCTGAGGTCTGAGGTCTGAGGTCCAAGCCAAGAAAGAACGATGATGTGGTGACATGAAGAGAATCAATAACAAACAATAATCTAATGTGGGAACGTTGTTTATTGTTCTACTTGATGGATCAAGCTGTCAATCAAATGGCTGTGGGCGGGTCTTTATTCCTGATCACATGATTCCTGACAGTGGTAGCTCTGATTGGCTCTTAGTGCTGGTAACAGGAAGTGGTGTCACAGACAGGAAGTAGACATGTGCATGTCTATTTAGCTAAACTAAAAGAGGGAAAGTTAAAAACATCAGAGGTGGAAGAGTTCAGAAGACGTGTTCATCAAGAGTTCTTAGAGCTGCTCGGTACCTGGAGGAGGACTTTAAACGGACTGTTTTCAGGTTGGAGGTCGAGGTCCTGGAGAGTCTGGGAGAAACATCTGCTCTGACGTGGACGAAGCTGTGTGCTGAAACCTGGAGGAGCTGAGGGCCTCATCCCCAGCATTAATACGATCCAGACATGCTGTCAGTCAACATCACGATCAATAAGCAGCCAATACAGTAGAAACAAGCAGGACGAGGACATCACACGTCTGCACCGTCTCTTCACAAACAACTCATCCTTTGGACATTTAAAGAACCGATTCAATACAGGAAACAACAACATGTCAAGTAAATCTAGATAAAGAACTCTGTCAAAACAAAAATGGAAATAATCAATAACCTCCTCACACCATCCCCATTAATCAAACACACTGCAAACATAGGAACAACTCTCTAAATCTAACAGGATCTTATCTTCATTTGACCTCAACATTAACCCCCATAGAACCTTCTGGACTCATATCTGCCAGTAAACCTTCCAAATGAGCCAAAGTATCAACAAATCATCCAGGACGAGGTTCTACACCGGACACATCTAACAGGCCATAAGATGAACACAATGGGACTCATCAGCCCACAGTGCTGCTCAGTTCACCAACCCCCCATACATGAAGACCACCTCCACCCCCCTGTTCAGACCCTCTGGAAGACCTGATCTGTTTGACTCAACATTCCACTTTGTCCATCCGTCTGTGTTCTGGG
>JAMOIN010000230.1:0-60441 GCA_024666655.1 Dascyllus trimaculatus
AACACCACAGCAAGCCTTGCTCTCCATCAGAGCCTGTTCACACCACTCGCCAGCAGAGCCTGTCACAGCCCAGCAGACCGGGCTCCATTGCCGATATCACCGGGCTCCACAGCACAGCACATGGGGCACCCCAGCACCACAGCCCGCCTGGCTCTCCAGCAGAGCCTGTTCAAACCACTCCCCAGCACAGTTTGTCAACACGCCTCCCCAGCAGCACAGCCCAGCACACCGGGCTCCCCCGCCCAGCTCACCGGGCCCCCCAGCAAAGCACACGGGGGCCCCCAACACCACAGCACGCCTGGCTCTCCATCAGAGCCTGTTCACACGGCTCCCCAGCAGAGTCTGTCCACACGGCTCCCCAGCACCACAGCCCAGCTCAACGGGCTCCCCAGCACAGCACACGGGGCCCCCCAGGAAAGCACACGGGCGCCCCCAGCACAGCACACGGGGCCTCCCAGCACAATAGCCCGCCTGGCTCTCCATCAGAGCCTGTACAAAACTCTCCTCAGCAGAGCCTGTCCACACGTCTCCCCAGCACCACAGCCCAGCACACCGGGATCCCCAGCACAGCACATGAGGGCCACCAGCAACACAGCCCGCCTGTATCTCAATCAGAGCCTGTTCAAACCACTCCCCAGCAGAGCCTGTCCACATGGCTCCCCAGCAGCATAGCCCAGCACACCGGGCGCCCCAGCCCAGCACACGGGGCCCCCCAGCACCACAGCCCGCCTGGCGCTCCATCAGAGCCTGTTCACACCGCTCCCCAGCAGAGCCTTTCCACGCTGCTCCCCAGCACCACAGCCCAGCACACCGGGCTCCCCAGCCCTGCTCACCCAGCTCCCCAGCACAGCACACGGGGGCCCCCAGCACAGCTCACCGGGCTCCACTGAACCACAGCCCGCCTGGCTCTCCATCAGAGCCTGTTCAACCCTCTCCCCAGCAGAGCCTGTCCACACGGCGCCCCAGTGGCACAGCCCAGCACACTGGGCTCCCCAGCACAGCTCACGGGGCCCCCCAGCACCACAGCCCGCCTGACTCTCTAGCAGAGCCTTTTCAAACCACTCGCCAAAAGAGCCTGTCTACACGGCTAAACAGCAAAACAGCCCAGCTCACCGGGCTCCTCTGCCCAGCTCATTGGGCTCCCCAGCACAGCACACGGGGCCCCCCAGCACCAATGCCCGCCTGGCTCCCTAGCAGAGCCTGTCCACACGGCTCCCCAGCAGAAGAGCCCAGCACACCGGGCTCCCCAGCCAAGCTCACCGGGCTCCCCAGCACAGCTCACCGGGCTCCCCAGCACAGACCACGGGTCCCCCCAGCACCTCAGCCCACCTGGCTTTCCAGCAGAGCCTCTTCACAAGGCTCCCCAGCAGAGCCTGTCCACACGGCTCCCCAGCAGCACAGCCCAGCACACCAGGCTCCCCAGCCCAGATCACCGGGCTCCCCAGCACAGCACACGGGGGCCCCCAGCACCACAGCCCGCCTGGCTCTCCATCAGAGCCTTTTCAAACCATTCACCAGCAGAGACTGTCCATTCGGCTCCCCAGCAGCACAGCCCTGCACACCGGGCTCCCCAGCACAGCACATGTGGGCCACCAGCACAACAGCCCTCCTTGCTCTACATCAGAGCCTGTTCAAACCGCTCCCCAGTCGAGCCTTTCCACACGGCTCCCCAGCACCACAGCCCAGCACACCGGGCTCCCCAGCACAGCACACGGGGCCCCCCAGCACCACAGCCCACCTGGCTCTCCACCAGAGCCTGATCACACCGCTCCCCAGCAGAGCCTCTCTACACGGCTCCCCAGCAGCACAGCCCAGCACACCGGGCTCCGCAGCCCAGCTCACCGGGCTCCCGAGCACGGCACACGGGGCCCCCCAGCACCACAGCCCGCCTGGCTGTCCAGCAGGTCCTTTTCAAACCACTCCCCAGCAATGCCTTTCCACACGGCTCCCCAGCAGCACAGCCCAGAATACCGGGCTCCCCAGCCCAGCTCAACGGGCTCCCCAGCACAGCACACGGGGCCCCCCAGCACCACAGCCCACCTGGCTCTCCATCAGAGCCTGTTCACACCGCTCCCCAGAAGAGCCTGTCCACACGGCACCCCAGCAGCTCAGCCCAGCACACCGGGCTCCGCAGCCCAGCTCACCGGGCTTCCGAGCACACCACACGGGGCCCCCCAGAACCACAGCATGCCTGGCTCTCCATCAGAGCCTTTTCACACCGCTTCCCAGCAGACCCTGTACACACGGCACCCCAGCAGCTCAGCCCAGCACACCGGGCTCCCCAGCCCTGCTCACCGGGCTATCGAGCACAGCACACGGGGGCCCCCAGCACCACAGCCCGCCCGGCTCTCCATCAGAGCCTGTTAACACCGCTTCCCAGCAGACCCTGTCCACACGGCACCCCAGCAGCTCAGCCAAGCACACCGGGCTCCCCAGCGCAGCTCACCGGCAGAGCCTGTTCAAACCATTCCCAAGCAGAGCCGGTCGACACGGCTCCCCAGCAGCACAGCCCAGCACACTGGCCTCCCAAGCCAAGCTCACCGGGCTCCCCAGCACAGCAGACGGGGCCCCCCAGCACCACAGCCCGAATGGCTCCCCAGCAGAGCCTGTCTACACGGCTCCCCAGCACCACAGCCAGCACACCGGGTTCCCCTACCCAGCTCAACGGGCTCCCCAGCACAGCACACGGGGCCCCCCAGCACCACAGCCCGCCTGACTCTCCAACAGAGCCTTTTCAAACCACTCGCCAGCAGAGCCTGTCCACACGGCTCCCCAGCAGCACAACCCAGCACACTGGGCTCCCCAGCCCAAATCAACGGACTCCCCAGCATAGCACACGGGGCCCCCCAGCACCACAGCTTTCCTGGCTCTCCATCAGAGCCTGTTCACACCGCTCCCCAACAGAGCCTGTCCTCACGGCTCCCAAGCAGCACAGCCCAGCACACCGGGCTCCCCAGCCCAGCTCACTGGTCTCCCCAGCACAGCACACGGGGGCCCCCAGCCCCACAGCCCGCCTGGCAATCCAGCAGACCCATTTCAAACCACTCCCCAGCAGAGCCTGTCCACACGGCTCACCAGCACCACAGCCCAACACACCGGGCTCCGAAGCCCAGCTCAACGGGCTCCCCAGCACAGCACACGGGGCCCCCCAGCACCACAGCCCGCCGGGCTCTCGAGCAGAGCCTGTTCAAACCACTCCCCCAGCAGAGCCTGTTCAAACCACTCCCCCAGCAGAGCCTGTCCACACGGCTCCCCGGCACCACAGCCCAGCACACCGGGCTCCCCAGCCAAGCTCACCGGGCTCCCCAGCACAGCACACGGGGCCCCCCAGCACAGCACACGGGCCCCCCCAGCACAGCACACGGGGCCTCCCAGCACAACAGCCCGCCTGGCTCTCCATCAGAGCCTTTTCACACCGCTTCCAAGCAGACCCTGTCCACACGGCTCCCCAGCAGCCCCGCACACTGCAGCACAGCCCGCCTGGCTCTCCATCAGAGCCTGTTCTCACGGCTCCCCAGCAGACGCTGTCCACACGGCACCCCAGCAGCTCAGCCCAGCACACCGGGCTCCGCAGCCCAGCTCACCGGGCTTCTGAGCACAGCACACGGGGCCACCCAGCACCACAGCCCGCCTGGCTCTCCATCAGAGCCTTTTCACACCGCTTCCCAGCAGACCCTGTCCACACGGAACCCCAGCAGCTCAGCCCAGCATTCCGGGCTCCCCATCCCTGCTCACTGGGCTACCGAGCACAGCACACGGGGGCCCCCAGCACCACAGCCCGCCCGGCTCTCCATCAGAGCCTGTTAACACCGCCTCCCAGCAGACCCTGTCCACACGGCACCCCAGCAGCTCAGCCCAGCACACCGGGCCCCGCAGCCCAGGTAACCGGGCTACCGAGCACAGCACACTGGGGCCCCACAGCACCACAGCCCGCCTGGCTCTCCATCAGAGCCTTTTCACACCGTTTCCCAGCAGACCCTCTACACACGGCAACCCAGCAGCTCAGCCCAGAACACCGGGCTCCCCAGCAAAGCAGACGGGGCCCCCCAGCACCACAGCCCGAATGGCTCCAGAGCAGAGCCTGTCTACACGGCTCCGCAGCAGCACAGCCTAGCACACCGCAGCACAGCCCGCCTGGCTTTCCAGCAGAGCCTGTCCACACCGCCCCCCAGAAGAGCCTGTCCACACGGCTCCCCAGCACCACAGCCCAGCACACCGGGCTCCAAAGCACAGCACACGGGGGCCCACAGCACCACAGCCCGCCTGGCTTTCCAGCATAGCCTGTTTACAACGCTCCCCAGCAGAGCCTGTCTACACGGCTCCCCAGCACCACAGCCCAGCACACCGGGCTCCCCAGCCAAGCTCACCGGGCTCCCCAGCACAGCACACGGGGGCCCCAGCACCAAGGCCCGACTGGCTCTCCATCAGAGCCTGTTCTCACCGCTCCCCAGCCGAACATGTCTACACGGCTCCCCAGCAGCTCAGCCCAGCTCACCGGTCTCCCCAGCACATCACACGGGGGCCACCAGCAACACAGCGCGCCTTGCTCTCCAGCAGAGCCTGTTCAAACCGCTCCCCAGCAGAGCCTGTCTACACGGCTCCCCAGCAGCACAGCCCAGCACACCGCAGCACAGCCCGCCTGGCTCTCCAGCAGAGCCTATTCACTCCGCTACCCAGCAGAGCCTGTCCACGCGGCTCCCCAGCAGCACAGCCCAGCACACCGGGCTCCCCAGCCCAGCTCACCGGTCTCCCCAGCACAGCACACGGGGGCCCCCAGAACCACAGCCCGCCTGTTTCTTCAGCAGAACCTGTTCAAACCACTCCCAAGCACAGCCTGTCCACACGGCTCCCCAGCAGCACAGCCCAGCACACCGGGCTCCCCAGCCCAGCATACGGGGGCCCCCAGCACCACAGCGCGCCTGGCTCTCCAGCAGAGCCTTTTCAAGCCACTCCCCAGCAGAGCCTGTCCACAGGGCTCCCCAGCAGCAAAGTCCAGGACACCGGGCTCCCCAGCCCAGCTCACCGGGCTCCCCAGCACAGCACACGGGGCCCCCCAGCACCACAGCCCGAATGGCTCCCCAGCAGAGCCTGTCTACACAGCTCCCCAGCACCACAGCCCAGCACACCGGGCTCCCCAGCCCAGCACACGGGGCCCCCCAGCACCACAGCCCGCCTGGCGCTCCATCAGAGCCTGTTCACACCGCTCCCCAGCAGAGCCTTTCCACGCTGCTCCCCAGCACCACAGCCCAGCACACCGGGCTCCCCAGCCCTGCTCACCCAGCTCCCCAGCACAGCACACGGGGGCCCCCAGCACAGCTCACCGGGCTCCACTGAACCACAGCCCGCCTGGCTCTCCATCAGAGCCTGTTCAACCCTCTCCCAAGCAGAGCCAGTCTACACGGCTACACAGCAAAACAGCCCAGCTCACCGGGCTCCTCTGCCCAGCTCATTAGGCTCCCCAGCACAGCACACGGGGCCCCCCAGCACCAATGCCCGCCTGGCTCCCTAGCAGAGCCTGTCCACACGGCTCCCCAGCAGAAGAGCCCAGCACACCGGGCTCCCCAGCCAAGCTCACCGGGCTCCCCAGCACAGCTCACCGGGCTCCCCAGCACAGACCACGGGTCCCCCCAGCACCTCAGCCCACCTGGCTTTAAAGCAGAGCCTCTTCACAAGGCTCCCCAGCAGAGCATGTCCACACGGCTCCCCAGCAGCACAGCCCAGCACACCAGGCTCCACAGCCCAGCTCACCGGGCTCCCCAGCACAGCACACGGGGGCCCCCAGCACCACAGCCCGACTGGCTCTCCATCAGAGCCTTTTCAAACCATTCCCCAGCAGAGACTGTCCATACGGCTCCCCAGCAGTACAGCCCTGCACACCGGGCTCCCCAGCACAACACATGTGGGCCACCAGCTCCACAGCCCGCCTGGCTCTCTATCAGAGCCTTTTCACACCGCTCCGCAGCAGAGCCTGTCTACACGGCTCCCCAGCAGCACAGCCCAGCACACCGGGCTCCCCAGCACAGAACACCGGGCCCCCCAGCACCAATGCCCGCCTGGCTCCCCAGCAGAGCCTGTCCACACGGCTCCCCAGCAGCACAGCCCAGCACACCGGGATCCCCAGCACAGCACACGGGGGCCCCCAGCACCACAGCCCGCCTGGCTCTCCAGCAGAGCCTCTTCACACCGCTCCCCAGCAGAGCCTGCCTACAAGGCTCCCCAGCAGCACAGCCCGCCTGGCTCTCCATCAGAGCCTGTTCAAACCGCTCCCCAGCAGATCCTATCAACACGGCTCCCCAGCAGCACAGCCCAGCACACTGGCCTCCCCAGCCCAGCTCACCGGGTTCCCCAACACAGCACACGGGGCCCCCAGCACCACGGCCCGCCTGGCTCTCCAGCAGAGCTTGTTCAAACCACTCCCAAGCAGAGCCGGTCCACACGGCTCCCCAGCAGCACAGCCCAGCACACTGGCCTCCCCAGCCCAGCTCACCGGGCTCCCCAGCACAGCACACGGGTCCCCCAAGCACCACAGCCAACCTGGCTCTCCATCAGAGCCTGTTCACACCGCTCCCCAGCAGAGCCTGTCTACAGGGCTACCCAGCAGCACAGCCCAGCACACCGGGCTCCCCAGCCAAGCTCACTGGGCTCCCCATCAAAGCACACGGGGGGCCCCAACACCACAGCCCGCCTGGCTCTCCATCAGAGCCTGTTCAAACCATTTCCCCAGCAGAGACTGTCCATACGGCTCCCCAGCAGCACAGCCCTGCACACCGGGCTCCCCAGCACAGCACACGGGGGCCCCCAGCACCACAGCCCAGCACACCGGGCTCCCGAGCCCTGCTCACCGGACTCCCCAGCAGAGCACACGGGGGCCCCCAGCCCAGCTCACCGGGCTCCCCAGCACAGCACACGGGGCCGCCAAGCACCACAGCCCGCCTGGCGCTCCATCATAGCATGTTCACACCGCTCCCCAGTAGAGCCTTTCCACACGGCTCCCCAGCAGCACAGCCCTGCACACGGGGCCTCCAACCCAGTCAACCGGGCTCCCCAGCACAGCACACGGGGGCCCCCAGCACCACAGCTGGCCTGGCTCTCCATCAGAGACTGTTCACACCGCTCCCCAGAAGAGCCTGTTCACTCCGCTCCCCAGCAGAGCATGTCTACACGGCTTCCCAGCACCACATCCCAGCACACCGGGCTCCCCAGCACTGGACACGGGGGCCCCCAGAACCACAGGCCGCCTGGCTCTCCAGCAGAGCCTGTTCACACCGCTCCCCAGCAGAGCCTGTCCACAGGGTTCCCCAGCACCACAGCCCAGCACAACGGGTTCCCCAGCACAGCACACGGGGGCCCCAAGCACCACAGCCCGCCTGGCTCTCAAGCGGGCTCCCAAGCCGATCTCACTGGGCTCCCCAGCCCAGCTCACCGGGCTCCCCAGCACCACAGCCCGCCTGGCTCTCCAGCAGAGCCTGACTACACGGCTCCCCAGCAGCACAGCCCAGCACGCCGGGTTCCCCAGCACAGCACACGGGGGCCCCAAGCACCACAGCCCGCCTGGCTCTCCATCAGAGCCTGTTCAAACCATTCCCCAGGAGAGACTGTCCATACGGCTCCCCAGCAGAACAGCCCTGCACACCGGGCTCCCCAGCACAGCACACGGGGCCCCCCAGCACCACAGCCCAGCACACCGGGCTCCCCAGCACAGCACACGGGGCTCCCCAGCACAGCACACGGGGGCCCCCAGCAACACAGCCCGCCTGGCTCTCCAGCAGAGCCTGTTAAACCATTCCCAAGAACAGCCTGTCCACACGCCTCCCCAGCAGCACAGCCCAGCACACCGGGCTCCCCAGCCCAGCTCACCGGGATCCCCAGCAAAGCACACGGGGCCCCCCAGCACCACAGCCCCCCTGGCTCTCCATCAGAGCCTGGTCACAGCGCTCCGCAGCAGAGCCTGTCCACACGGCTCCCCAGCACCACAGCCCAGCACACCGGGCTTCCCAGCCAAGCTCAACGGGCTCCTGAGCACAGCACACCGGCGCCCCCAGCACCACAGCCCGCCTGCTCTCCATCAGAGCCTGTTCACACCCGTCCGCAGCAGAGCCTGTCTACACGGCTCCGAAGCACAAAAGCCCAGCACTCCGGGCTCCCCAGCCCAGCTCACAGGGCTCCCCAGCACAGCACACGGGGCCCCCCAGCACCACAGCCCGCCTGGCTCTCCAGCAGAGCCTGTTCAAACCAGTCCCCAGCAGAGCCTGTCCACACTACTCCCCAGCACCAAAGCCCAGCACACCGGGCTCCCCAGCCCAGCTCACCGGGATCCCCAGCAAAGCACACGGGGCCCCCCAGCACCACAGCGCGCCTGGCTCTAAATCAGAGCCTTTTCAAACAGCTCCCCAGCACCACAGCCCAGCACACCAGGCTCCTCGGCCCAGCTAACCGGGCTCCCCAGCACAGCACACGGGGGCCCGCAGCACAGCTCACCGGGCTCCCCAGCACAGATCACGGGGCCCCCCAGCACCACAGCCCCCCTGGCTTTCCATCAGAACCTTTTCACAACGCTCCCCAGTAGAGCCTGTCCACACGGCTCCCCAGCACCACAGCCCAGCACACCGGGCTCCCCAGCCCAGCTCACCGGGCTCCCCAGCACAGCACACGGCGGCACCCAGCACCACAGCCCGCCTGGCTCTCCGGCAGAGCCTGTTCAAACCACTCCCCAGCAGAGCCTGTCCACACGGCTCCCCAGCACCACAGCCCAGCTCACCGGGCTCCCCAGGCCAGCTCAACGGGCTCCTCAGCACAGAACAAGGGGCCCCCCAGCACCACAGCCCGCCTGGCTCTCCATCAGAGCCTGTCCACACCGCTCCTCAGCAGAGCCTGTCCACACGGCGCCCCAGCACCACAGCCTTGCACACCGGGCTCCCCAGCCCAGCTCACCGGGCTCCCCATCACAGCACACCGGGGCCCCCAGCACCACAGCACGCCTGGCTCTCCATCAGAGCCTGTTCACACAGCTCCCCAGCAGAGCCTGTCCACAAAGCTCCCCAGCACCACAGCCCAGCACACCGGGCTCCCCATCCCAGCTCACTGGGCTCCCGAGCACGGCACACGGCGCCCCCCCAGCACCACAGCCCGCCTGACTGTCCAGCAGATCCTTTTCAAACCACTCCCCACCAATGCCTTTAGACACGGCTCCCCAGCAGCACAGCCCAGCATACCGGGCTCCCCAGCCCAGCTCACCGGGCTCCCCAGCACAGCACACGGGGGCACCCAGCACCACAGCCCGCCTGGCTCTCCATCAGAGCCTGATCACACCGCTCCCCAGCAGAGCCTGTCTACACGGCTCCCCAGCAGCACAGCCCAGCACACAGCAGCACAGCCCGCTTGGCTCTCCATCAGAGCCTGTTCAAACCGCTCCCCAGCAGATCCTGTCCAAACGGCTTCCCAGCAGCACAGCCCAGCACACCGGGCTCCCCAGCCCAGAACACCGGGTTCCCCAGCACAGCACACGGGGGCCCCCAGCACCACGACCCGCCTGGCTCTCCAGCAGAGCCTGTTCAAACCAATCCCCAGCACAACCTGTCCACACGCTTCCCCAGCAGCACAGCCCAGCACACCGGGCTCCCCAGCCCAGCTCACCGGGCTCCCCAGCAAAGCACAAGGGGGCCCCCAAAACCACAGCCCGCCTGGCTATCCATCAGTGCCTTTTCACACCGCTCCCCAGCAGAGCCTGTTCACTCCGCTCCCCAGCAGAGCCTGTCTACGCGGCTCCCCAGCAGCACAGCCCAGCTCACCGGGCTCCCCAGCCCAGCTAACCGGGCTCCCCAGTACTGGACACGGGGGCCCCAAGAACCACAGGCCGCCTGGCTCTCCAGCAGAGCCTTTTATCACCGCTCCACAGTAGAGCCTGTCCACAGGGCTCCCCAGCAGCACAGTCAAGCACACCGGGCTCCCCAGCCGATCTCACCGGGCTACCCAGCAAGGCACACGGGGCCCCCCAGCACCATAGCCCGCCTGGCTCTCCAGCAGAGTCTTTTGAAACCACTCCCCAGGAGTGCCTGTTCACACCGCTCCCAGCAGAGCCTTTCTACACGGCTCCCCAGAAGCATAGCCCAGCCCACCGGGCTCCCCAGCCCAGCTCACCGTGCTCCGCAGCACAGCACACCTGGGCCCCCAGCACCACAGCCCAGCACACTGGGCTCCCCAGCCCAGCTCACCGGGCTCCCCAGCCCAGCTCACCGTGGTCCCCAGCACAGAAAACGGGGGCCCCCAGCACCACAGCGCGCCTTGCTCTCCAGCCGAGCCTGTGCAAACTGCTCCCCAGCAGAGCCTGTCCACACGGCTCCCCAGCAGCACAGCCTTGCACACCGGGCTCCTCAGCCCAGCTCACCGGGCTCCCCAGCACAGCACACGGGGGCCCCCAGCACCACAGCCCGCCTGGCAATCCAACAGACCCTTTTCAAACCACTCCCCAGCAGAGCCTGTCCACACGGCTCCCCAGCACCACAGCCCAACACATCGGGCTCCTCAGCCCAGCTCACCGGGCTCCCCAGCACAGCACACGGGGGCCCCCAGCACCACAGCCCGCCTGGCAATCCAACAGACCCTTTTCAAACCACTCCCCAGCAGAGCCTGTCCACACGGCTCCCCAGCACCACTGCCCAGCTCACAAGGCTCTCCAGCACTGCACACGGGGCCCCCCAGCACCACAGCCCGCCTGGTACTCGAGCAGAGCCTGTTCAAACCACTCCCCAGCAGAGCCTGTCCACACGGCTCCCCAGCACCACAGCCCACCACACAGGGCTCCACAGCCCAGCTCAACGGGCTCCCCAGCACAGCACACGGGTCTTCCCAGCACCACAGCCCGCATGGCTCTCCATCAGAGCCTGTTCACTCCGCTCTCCAGCAGAGCCAGTCCACACGGCTCCCCAGCACCACAGCCCAGCACACCGGGCTCCCCAGCACAGCACACGGGGCCCCCCAGCACCACAGCCCACCTGGCTCTCCATCAGAGCCTGTCCACACCGCTCCCCAGAAGAGATTGTCCACATGGCTCCACAGCAGAACAGCCCAGCACACCGGGCTCCCCAGCACAGCACACGGGGCCCCACAGCACCACAGCCCGCCTGGCTCTCCAGCTTTGCCTGTTCACACCGCTCCCCAGCAGATCCTGTCCACACGGCTTCCCAGCAGCACAGCCCAGCACACCGAGCTCCCTAGCCCAGAACACCGGGTTCCCCAGCACAGCACACGGGGGCCCCCAGCACCACGTCCCGCCTGGCTCTCCAGCAGAGCCTGTTCACACCGCTCCTCAGCAGAGCAGGTCAACACGGCTCCCCAGCAGCACACCCTAGGAAACCGGGCTCCCCAGCCCAGCTCACCGGGCTCCCCAGCACAGCACACGGGGGGTCCCCAGCACCACAGCCGGCCTGGCTCTCCAGCAGAGCCTGTTCAAACCAATCCCCAGCACAACCTGTCCACACGCTTCCCCAGCAGCACAGCCCAGCACACCGGGCTCCCCAGCCCAGCTCACCGGGCTCCCCAGCAAAGCACACGGGGGCCCCCAAAACCACAGCCCGACTGGCTATCCATCAGTGCCTTTTCACACCGCTCCCCAGCAGAGCCTGTTCACTCCGCTCCCCAGCAGAGCCTGTCTACGCGGCTCCCCAGCAGCACAGCCCAGCTCACCGGGCTCCCCAGCCCAGCTAACCGGGCTCCCCAGTACTGGACACGGGGGCCCCAAGAACCACAGGCCGCCTGGGTCTCCAGCAGAGCCTTTTATCACCGCTCCACAGTAGAGCCTGTCCACAGGGCTCCCCAGCAGCACAGTCAAGCACACCGGGCTCCCCAGCTCAGTTCACTGGGCTCCCGAGCACAGCACACGGGGCCCCCAGCACCACAGCCCGTCTGGCTCTCCATCAGAGCCTGTTCCCACCGCTCCCCAGCTGAGCTTGTCTACACGGCTCCCCAGCAGCACAGAACAGCACACCGGGCTCCCCATCACAGCAAACGGGGGCCACCAGCACAGCACACGGGTTCCCCCAGCACCTCAGCCCGCCTGGCTCTCCAGCAGAGCCTGTTCAAACCACTCCCCAACAGAGCCTGTCCACTCGGCTCCCCAGCACCACAGCCCAGCACACCGGGCTCCCAAGCCCATCTCAACGGGCTCCCCAGCACAGCACACGGGGGCCCCCATCACCACAGCCCGCCTGGCTGTCCAGCAGAGCCTGTCCACACCGCTCACAAGCAGAGCCTGTCCACACGGCTCCCCAGCACTACAGCCCAGCTCACCGGGCTCCCCAGCACAGCACACGGGGCCCCCCAGCACCACAGCCCGCCTGGCTCTCCATCAGAGCCTGTTCACACCGCTCCCAAGCAGAGCCTGTCTACACGGTTCCTCAGCACCACAGCCCAGCACACCGGGCTCCCCAGCACAACAGCCAAGCACACGGGGCTCCCCAGCCCAGCACACAGGGCTCCCCAGCACAGCACACGGGGCCGCCCAGTACCAAAGCCCGCCTGGCTCTCCATCAGAGCCTGTTCAAACCACTCCCCAGCAGAGCCTGTCCACACGGCAATCCAGCACCACAGCCCAGCACACCGGGCTCCCCAGCACAGCACACGGGGGCCCCCAGCAACACAGCGCACCTTGCTCTCCAGCAGAGCCTGTTCAAACCGCTCCCCAGCAGAGCCTGTCCACACGGCTCCCCAGCACCACAGCCCAGCACACCGGGCTCCCCAGCACCACAGCCCAGCACACGGGGCTCCCCAGCACAGCACACGGGGGCCCCCAGCACCACAGCCCGCCTGGCTCTCCATCAGAGTCTGTTCACATCGCTCCCCAGCACAGCCTGTTCACACCGCTCCCCAGCAGAGCCTGTCGACACGGCTCCCCAGCACCACAGCCCAGCACACCGGGATCTCCAGCCCAGCTCACCGGGCTCCCCAGCACAGCACACGGGGCCCCCCAGCACCACAGCCCGCCTGGCTCCCCAGCAGAGCCTGTTCAAACCACTCCCCAGCAGTCCCTGTACACACGGCTCCCCAGCAGCACCGCCTAGCACAGCGGGCTCCACGGCCAAGCTCACCGGGCTCCCCAGCACAGCACACGGGGTCCACCAGCACCACATCCCGCCTGGTTCTGCATCATGGCCTGTTCAAACCGCTCCCCAGCCAAGCCAGTCTACACGGCTCCCCAGCACCACAGCCCAGCACACCGGGCTCCCAAGCCGATCTCACAGGTCTCCCCAGCACAGCACACGGGGCCCCCCAGCACCACAGCCCGCCTGGCTCTACAGCAGAGCCTGTTCACACCGCTCCCCAGCAGATCCTGTCCACACGGCTCCCCAACAGAACAGCCCATCACACCGGGCTCCCCAGCCTAGCTCACCGGGCTCCCCTGCACCACAGCCAGCCTGGCTCTCCATCAGAGCCTGTTCACACCGCTCCCCAGCAGAGCTTGTCCACACGGCTCCCCAGCAGCACTGCCCATCACACCGGGCTCCCCAGCCAGGCTCAACGGGCTCCCCAGCATGGAACACGGGGACCCCCAGCACCACAGCCAGCCTGGCTCTGCAGCAGAGCCTGTTCAAACCACTCCCCAGCAGAGCCTGTCCACACGGCTCCCCAGCAGCACAGCCCAGTTCACCGGGCTCCCCAGCCCAGCTCACCGGGCTCCCCAGCACAGCACACGGGGCCCCCAGGCAGAGCCTGTCTACACGGTTGGCCAGCACCACAGTCCAGTACACCGGGCTCCCCAGCCCAGCTCACCGGGCCCCCCAGCATAGCACACGGTGGCCCCCAGCACCATAGCCCTCCTGGCTCTCCATCAGAGCCTGTTCAACTCTCTCCCCAGCAGAACCTGTCCACACGGCTCCCCAGCACCACAGCCCAGGGCACCGGGCTCCCCAGCAAGGCTCAACGGGCTCCCCAGCACAGCACACGGGATAACCCAGCACCACAGCCCGCCTGGCTCTCCATCAGAGCCTCTTCACACCGCTCCCCAGCAGAGCCTTTCCACACGGTTCCCCAGCACCACAGACCAGCACAACGGGCTCCCCAGCCCTGCTCACCGGGCTCCGTAGCAGAGCACACGGGGGCCCCCAGCACCACAGCCCGCCTGGCTCTCCATCAGAGGCTGTTCACACCGCTCCCCAGCAGAGCCTCTCTACAAGGCTCCCCAGCAGTACAGCCCAGCACACCGCAGCACAGCCCGCCTTGCTCTCCATCAGAGCCTGTTCCCACCGCTCCCCAGCAGCACAGCACACGGGGGCCCCCAGCAACACGGCCCGCCTGGCTCTCCGGCAGAGCCTGTTCAAACCACTCCCAAGCAGAGCCGGTCAACACGGCTCCCCAGCAGAACAGCCCAGCACACTGGCCTCCCCCGCCGATCTTACCGGGCTGCGCAGCACAGGACACGGGGCCCCCCAGCACCACAGCCAAGCACACCGGGATCCCCAGCACAGTACACGGGGCCCCCCAGCAGAGCCGGTCCACATGGCTCCCCAGCAGCACAGAACAGCACACGGGGCTCCCCAGCAAAGCACACGGGGCCCCCCAGCACCACAGCCCGCCTGACTCCCCAGAAGAGCCTGTTCAAACCACTCCCCAGCATTCCCTGTCAACACGGCTCCCCAGCACCACAGCCCAGCACACCGGGCTCCCCAGCCCAGCTCAACGGGCTCCCCAGCACAGCACACGGGGCTTCCCAGCACCACAGCCCGCCTGGCTCTAAATCAGAGCCTGTTCACTCCGCTCCCCAGCAGAGCCTGGGGGAGCGGGCTCCCCAGCAGAGCCTGGGGGAGCGGGCTCCCCAGCAGCACAGCCCAGCACACCGGGCTCCCCAGCACTGGACACGGGGGCCCCCAGAACCACAGGCCGCCTGGCTCTCCAGCAGAGCCAGTTCACTCCCCTCCCAAGCAGACCCTGTCCACAGGGCTCCCCAGCACCACAGCCCAGCACACCGGGCTCCCAAGCCGATCTCACAAGTCTCCCCAGCACAGCACACGGAGACCCCCAGCACCACAGCCCGCCTGGCTCTACTGCAGAGCCTGTTCACACCGCTCCCCAGCAGATCCTGTCCACACGGCTCCCCAGCAGAACAGCCCATCACACCGGGCTCCCCAGCCTAGCTCACCGGGCTCCCCTGCACCACAGCCCGCCTGGCTCTCCATCAGAGCCTGTTCACACCGCTCCCCAGCAGAGCTTGTCTACACGGCTCCCCAGCAGCACAGCCCAGCACACCGGGCTGCGCAGCCCAGCTCACCGGGCTCCCCAGCACAGCACACGGGGACCTCAGCATGACAGCCCGCCTGGCACTCCATCAGAGCCTGTTCAGACCGCTCCCCAGCAGAGCTTGTCCACACGGCTCCCCAGCAGCACAGCCGAGCACGCCGGGTTCCCCAGCACAGCACACGGGTCCCCAAACACCACAGCCCGCCTGGCTCTCCATCAGAGCCTGTTCAAACCACTCCCCAGCAGAGCCTGTCCACAGGGCTCCCCAGCAACACAGCCCAGCACACCGGGCTCCCCAGCCCAGCTCACCGGGCTCCCCAGCACAGCACACGGGAGCCCCCAGCACAAGAGCCTGGCTGGCTCTCCAGCAGAGCCTGTTCACACAGCTCCCCAGAAGAGCCAGTATGCACGGCTCCCCAGCAGTACTGCCCAGCTCAGTGGGCTCCACAGCACATCACACGGGGGCCCCCAGCACCACAGCCCGCCAGGCTCTCAGGCAGAGCCTGTCCACTCGGCTCACCGGCAGCACAGCCCAGCACACCGGGCTCCCCAGTACAGGACACGGGGGCCCCCAGCAAAGCACACGGGGCCCCCCAGCACCACAGCCCGCCTGGCTCTCCAGCAGAGTCTGTTCAAACCGCTCCCCAGCAGAGTTTTTCTCCACGGGTCCCCAGCAGCACTGCCCAGCACACCGCACCACAGCCCGCCTGACTCTCCAGCAGAGCCTGTTCAAACCGCTCCCCAGCAGAGCCTGTCTACATGGCTCCCCAGCATCACAGCCCTGCTCACCGGGCTCCCCAGCACAGCACACGGGGGCCCCCAGCAACACAGCGCGCCTTGCTCTCCAGCAGAGCCTGATCACACCGCTCCTCTGAAGACCCTGTCTACACGGCTCCCCAGCACCAAAGCCCATTACACCGGACTCCCCAGCTTAGCTCACCGATCTCCCCAGGACAGCACACGGGGCCTACCACTACCACCGCCCGCCTTGCTCTCCAGCAGAGCCTGTTCGAACCAATCCCCATCAGAGCCTGTCCACAGGGCTCCCCAGAAGCACAGCCCAGCAAACCGGGTTCCCCAGCCCAGCTCACCGTGCTCCCCAGCAAAGCACACGGGGGCCCCCAGCACCACAGCCAGCCTGGCTCTCCATCAGATCCTGTTCACACCGCTCCCCAGCAGAGCCTTTCTACACGGTTCCCCAGCAGCACAGCCCAGCACAGCGGGCTCCCGAGCCCAGCTCACCGGGCTCCCCAGCCCAGCTCACCGTGGTCCCCAGCACAGAAAACGGGGGCCCCCAGCACCACAGCGCGCCTTGCTCTCCAGCCGAGCCTGTGCAAACCGCTCCCCAGCAGAACCTGTCCACACGGCTCCCCAGCAGCACAGCACAGCACACCGGGCTCCCCAGCGCAGCTTACCGGGCACCCCAGAACAGCACACGGGGGCCCCGTGCACCACAGCCCGCCTGGCTCTCCATCAGAGCCTCTTCACACCGCTCCCCAGCAGAGCCTGTCTACACGGCTCCCCAGCACCACAGCCCAGCACACCGGGCTCCCCAGCCCAGCTCACCGGGCTCCCCAGCACAGCACACTGGGCTCCCCAGCACCACAGCCCGCCTGGCTCTCCGGCACAGCCTGTTTATACCGCTCCCCAGCAGAGCCTGTCCACACGGCTCCCCAGCAGCACAACCCAGCTCACCGGGCTCCCCAGCACAGCACACGGGGGCCCAAAGCACCACAGCCCGCCTGCTCTCCATTAGAGCCTTTTCACACCGCTCCCCAGCATAGCCTGTCAACACGGCTCCCCAGCAGCACAGGCCAGCACACCGGGCTCCCCAGCCCAGCTCACCGGGCTCCCCAGCACAGAACACGGGGCCCCTCAGCACCACAGCCCGCCTGGCTCTACAGCAGAGGCTGTTCAAACCACTCGCCAGCAGAGCCTGTACACAAGGCTCCCCAGCAGAACAGCCTTGCACACCGGACTCCCCAGCCCAGCTCACCGGGCTCCCGAGCACGGCACACGGGGCCACCAAGCACCACAGGCCGCCTGGCTTTCCAGCAGATCCTTTTCAAACCACTCCCCAGCAATGCCTGTCCACACGGCTCCCCAGCACAATAGCCCAGCACACGGGGTTCCCCAGCCCAGCTCACCGGGGTCCCCAGCACAGCACACGGTGGCCCCCAGCACCAAAGCCAGCCTGACTCTCCATCAGAGCCTGTTTAACCCTCTCCCCATGAGAGCCAGTCCACACGGCTTCGCAGCACCACAGCCCAGCACACTGGGCTCCGAAGCCCAGCTCACTGGGCTCCCGAACACAGCACACGGGGGGCCCCCAGCACCACAGCCCGCCTGGCTCTCCAGCAGAGCCTGTTCAAACAGATCCCCAGCACAGCCTGTCCACACGCCTCCCCAGCAGCACAACCCAGCACACCGGGCTCCCCAGTCCAGCTCACCGGGCTCCCCAGCAAAGCACACGGGGGCCCCCAACACCACAGGCCGCCTGGCTTTTCATCAGAGCCTGTTCACACCGCTCCCAAGCAGAGCCTGTCTACACGGCTCCCCAGCAACACAGCCCAGCACACCGGGCTCCCCAGCCCAGCTCACCGGGCTCCCAAGGACAGCATACGAGGCCCCCCAGCAGAGCCTGTCTACACAGTTGGCCAGCACCACAGCCCAGCACACCGGGCTCGCCAGCCAAGCTCACCGGGCCTCCCAGCACAACACGCGGGGGCCCCCAGCACCACAGCCCGCCTGGCTCTCCATCAGAGCCTGTTCACACAGCTCCGCAGAAGAGCCTGTCTACACGGTTCGCCAGCACCACAGCCCAGCACACCGCGCTCCCCAGCCCAGCTCAACGGGCTCCCGAGCACAGCACACGGGGTCCCCCAGCACCACAGCCCGCCTGGCTCTCCATCAGAGCCTGTTCACACCGCTCCCCAGCAGAGCCTGTCTACACGGTTCGCAAGCACCACAGCCCAGCACACCGGGCTCCCCAGCCCAGCTCAACGGGCTCCCCAGCACAGCACACGGGGGCCCCCAGCACCAAAGTCCGCCTGGCTCTAAATCAGAGCATGTTCAACCCTCTCCCCAGCAGAGCCTGTTCAAACAGCTCCCCAGCAACACAGCCCAGCACACCGGGCTCCCCAGCCAAGCTCAACGGGCTCCCCAGCACAGCACACGGGGGCCCCCAGCACCACAGCCCGCCTGGCTTTCCAGCAGAGCCTGTCCACACCACTCCCCAGCACAGCCTGTCCACACGCCTCCCCAGCACCACTGCCCAGCACACCAGGCTCCCCAGCCAGGCCCAACCGGCTCCCCAGCATGGAACACGGGGACCCCCAGCACCACAGCCCGCGTTGCTCTCCAGCAGAGCCTGTTGAAATCACTCCCCAGCACAGCCTGTCCACACGCCTCCCCAGCAGCACAGCCCAGAACACCGGGCTCCCCAGCCAAGTTCAACGGGCTCCCCAGCACAGCACACGGGGGCCCCCAGCACCACAGCCCGCCTGGCTCTCCAACAGAGCCTGTTCACACAGCTCCCCTCCAGAGCCTGTCTACACGGCTGCCCAGAAGCACAGCCCAGCACACCGCAGCAAAGCCCGCCTGGCTCTCCAGCAGAGCCTGTTCACACCGCTCCCCAGAAGCACAGAACAGCACACCGGGTTCCCCAGCAAAGCACACGGGGGCCCCCAGCACCACGGCCCACCTGGCTATCCAGCAGAGCCTGTTCAAACCACTCCCAAGCAGAGCCGGTCCACACGGCTCCACAGCACCACAGCCCAGAAAACCGGGCTCCCCAGCCCAGCTCACGGGGCCCCCCAGCACCACAGCCCGCCTGGCTCTAAATCAGAGCCTGTTCAAACCTTTCCCCAGCAGAGACTGTCCATACGGCTCCCCAGCAGCACAGCCCAGCACACCGGGGTCCCCAGCCCAACTCACCGGGCCCCCCAGCACAGCACAAGGGGCCCCCCAGCACTACAGCCCGCCTGGCTCTCCATCAGAGCCTGTTCACACGGCTCCGCAGCAGACCCTGTCCACACGGCACCCCAGCAGCTAAGCCCAGCACACCTGGCTCCCCAGCCCAACTCACCGGGCCCCCCAGCACAGCAACCGGGGCCCACCAGCACCACAGCCCGCCTGGCTCTCCATCAGAGACAGTCCACACGGCTCCCCAGCACCACAGCCCAGCACACCGGGCTCCCCAGCCCAGCTCACCGGGCTCCCCAGCACAGCAAACGGCGCCCCCCAGCAGAGCCTGTCTACACGGTTCGCCAGCACCACAGCCCAGCACACCGGGCTCCCCAGCCCAGCTAAACGGGCTCCCCAGCATAGCACACTGGGCCCCCAAGCACCACAGCCCGTCTTGCTCTCCAGCAGAGCCAGTTCACACCGCTCCCCAGCAGAGCCTGTCCACACGGCTCCCCAGCACAGCAGCCCAGCACACCGGGCTCCCCAGCACACCACACGGGGCCCCCCAGCACAACAGCCCGCCTGGCTGTCCAGCAGAGCCTTTTCAAACCACTCCCCAGCAGAGCCGGTCCACACGGCTCCCCAGTACCACAGCCCAGCACACCGGGCTCCCCAGTCCTGCTCACGGGGCTCCGTAGCAGAGCACACGGGGGCGCCCAGCACCACAGTCCGCCTGGCTCTCCATCAGAGCCTGTTCACACCGCTTCCCAGCAGAGCCTGTCTACACGGCTCCCCAGCAGAGCCTGTCTACACGGTTCCCCAGCACCACAGCCAAGCACACCGGGCTCCCCAGCACCACAGCCCAGCTCACCGGGCTACTCTTCCCAGCTCTCCGGGCTCCCCAGCACAGCACACGGGGCCCCACAGCACAGCTCACGGGGCTTCCCAGCAACACAGCCCGCCTGGCTATCCAGCAGAGCCTGTTCACACGGCTCCCCAGCACCACAGCCCAGCACACCGGGCTCCCCAGCCCAGGTCACCGGGCTCCCTGGCACAGCACACGGGGGCCCCCAGCACCACAGCCCGCCTGGCTCCCTAGGAGAGCCTGTCCACACGGCTCCCCAGCACCACAGCCCAGCACACCAGGCTCCCCAGCACAGCACACGGGGCCCCCCAGCACCACAGCCCACCTGGCTCTCCATCAGAGCCTGTTCACACCGCTCCCCAGCAGAGCCTGTCTACACGGTTCCCCAGCACCACAGCCCAGCACACCGGGCACCCCAGCACCACAACCCAGCACACGGGGCTCCCCAGCCCAGCACACCGGGCTCCCCAGCAGAGCACACGGGGCCGCCCAGCACCACAGCCCGCCTGGCTCTCCATCAGAGCCTGTTCAAACCACTCGCCAGCAGAGCCTGTCCACAGGGCAATCCAGCACCACAGCCCAGCACACCGGGCTCCCCAGCCCAGCTCACCGGGCTTCCCAGCACAGCACACGGGGGCCCCCAGCAACACAGCGCGACTTGCTCTCCAGCAGAGCCTGTTCAAACCGCTCCACAGCAGAGCCTGTCCACACGGCTCCCCAGCAGCACAGCCCGGCACACCGGGCTCCCCAGCCCATCTCACCGGGCTCCCCAGCACAGCACACGGGGCCCCCAGCACCACAGCCCGCCTGGCTCTCCATCAGAGCCTGTTCACACCGCTCCCCAGCAGCACAGAACAGCACACCGGGTTCCCCAGCACAGCACACGGGGACCCCCAGCAACACGGCCCGCCTGGCTCTCCTGCAGAGCCTGTTCAAACCACTCCCAAGCAGAGCCGGTCAACACGGCTCCCCAGCAGCACAGCCCTGCACACTGGCCTCCCCCGCCGATCTCACCGGGCTCCACAGCACAGCACACGGGGCCCCCCAGCACCACAGCCCAGCACACCGGGATCCCCAGCACAGCACACGGGGCCCCCCAGCAGAGCCTGTCTACACGGTCGGCCAGCACAACAGTCCAGTACACCGGGGTCCCCAGCCCAGCTCAACGGGCTCCTCAGCACAGAACAATGGGCCCCCCAGCACCACAGCCCGCCTGGCTCTCCATCAGAGCCTGTCCACACCGCTCCTCAGCAGAGCCTGTCCACACGGCTCCCCAGCACCACAGCCCTGCACACCGGGCTATCCAGCCCAGCTCACCGGGCTCCCGATCACAGCACACCGGGGCCCCCAGCACCACAGCCCGCCTGGCTCTCCATCAGAGCCTTTTCACACCGCTCCCCAGCAGAGCCTGTCCACAAGGCTCCCCAGCACCACAGCCCTCCTGGCTGTCCAGCAGATCCTTTTCAAACCACTCCCCAGCAATGCCTTTCCACACGGCTCCCCAGCAGCACAGCCCAGCATACCGGGCTCCCCAGCCCAGCTCAACGGGCTCCCCAGCAGAGCACAGGGGGCCCCCCAGCACCACAGCCCGCCTGGCTCTCCAGCAGAGCCAGTTCACACCGCTCCCCAACAGAGCCTGTCCACACGGCTCCCCAGCACCACAGCCCAGCACACCGGGCTCCCCAGCCCAGCTCACCGGGCTACCCAGCACAGCACACGGGGGCCCCCAGCACCTCAGCCCGCCTGACTCTCCATCAGAGCCTGTTCACACCGTTCCGAGCATAGCCTGTCTACACGGCTCCCCAGCACCACAGCCAAGAACACCGGGCTCCCCAGCCAAGCTCACCGGGCTCCCAGGCACAGGACATGGGGCCACCCAGAACAACAGCCCGCCTGGCTCTCCATCAGAGCCATTTCACACCGCTCCCCAGCAGAGCCTGTTCACAGCGCTCAACAGAACAGCCTGTCTACACGGCTCCCCATCACCACAGCCAAGCACACAGGGATCCCCTTCCCAGCTCACCGGGCTCTTGAGCACAGCTCAAGGGGGCCCACAGCACCTTAGCCAGCCTGGCTCTCCATCAGGGCCTGTTCACACCCCTCCGCAGCAGAGCCTGTCTACACGGCTCCCCAGCACAAAAGCCCATCACACCGGGCTTCCCAGCCCAGCTCACCGGGCTCCCCAGCACAGCACACGGGGGCCCTCAGCACCAAAGCCCGCCTGGCTCTCCATCAGAGCCTGTTCACACCGCTCCCCAGAACAGCCTCTCTCCACGGCTGCCCAGCACCACAGCCCAGCACCCCGGGCTCCCAAGCCCAGCTCACCGGGCTCCCCAGCACAGACCACGGGTCCCCCCAGCACCTCAGCCCACCTGGCTTTCCAGCAGAGCCTCTTCACAAGGATCCCCAGCAAAGCCTGTCCACACGGCTCCCCAGCAGCACAGCCCAGAACACCAGGCTCCACAGCCGATCTCACCGGGCTCCGCAGCACAGCACACGGGGCCACCCAGCACCACAGCCCAGCACACCGGGCTCCCCAGCCCAGCTCACCGGGCTCCCCAGCACGGCACACGGGGGCCCCCAGCGCCACATCCCGCCTGGCTCTCCAGCAGAGCCTCTTCACACCGCTCCCCAGCAGAGCCTGTCTACACGGCTCCCCAGCAGCACAGCCCAGCACACCGCAGCACAGCCCGCCTGGCTCTCCATCAGAGCCTGTTCAAACCGCTCCCCAGCAGATCCTGTAAACACGGCTCCCCAGCAGCAAAGCCCAGCACACTGGCCTCCCCAGCCCACCACACCGGGTTCCCCAACACAGCACACGGGGGCCCCCAGCACCACGGCCCGCCTGGCTCTCCAGCAGAGCCTTTTCAAACCACTCCCAAGCAAAGCCGGTCCACACGGCTCCCCAGCAGAACAGCCCAGCACACTGGCCTCCCCAGCCCAGCTCACCGGGCTCCCCAGCACAGCACACAGGGCCCCCCAGCACCACAGCCCACCTGGCTCTCCATCAGAGCCTGTTCACACCGCTCCCCAGCAGAGCCTGTCTCCAGGGCTACCCAGCAGCACAGCCCAGCACACCGGGCTCCCCAGCCAAGCTCACCGGGCTCCCCAGCACAGCACACGAGGGCCCCCGGCACCACAGCCCGCCTGGCTCTCCAGCAGAACCTGTTCACACCGCTCCCCAGCAGAACAGCACAGCACACCGGGCTCCATAGCCGATATAACCGCGCTCCGCAGCACAGCACACGGGGCCCCCCAGCACCACAGCCCAGCACACCGGGCTCCCCAGCACAGCACACTGGGGCCCCCAGCAACACAGCCCGCCTGGCTCTCCAGCAGAGCCTGTTCAAAACACTACCCAGCAGAGCCTGTCCACACGGCTCCCCAGCAGCACAGCCCAGCACACCGGGTTCCCCAGCACAGCACACGGGGGCCCCAAGCACAACACACGGGGACCCCCAACACCACAGCCCGCCTGGCTTTCCATCAGAGCCTGTTCACACCGCTCCTCAGCAGAGCCGGTCCACACGGCTCCCCAGCAGCACACCCTAGGAAACCGGGCTCCCCAGCCCAGCTCACCGGGCTCCCCAGCACAGCACACGGGGGGCCCCCAGCACCACAGCCCGCCTGGCTCTCCAGCAGAGCCTGCTCAAACCAATCCCCAGCACAGCCTGTCTACACGCCTCCCCAGCAGCACAGCCCAGCACACCGGGCTCCCCAGCCAAGCTCACCGGGCTCCCCAGCAAAGCACACGGGGGCCCCCAACACCACAGCCCGCCTGGCTTTCCATCAGTGCCTGTTCACACCGCTCCCAAGCAGAGCCTGTTCTCTCCGCTCCCCAGCAGAGCCTATCTACACGGCTCCCCAGCACCACAGCCCAGCACACCGGGCTCCACAGCCCAGCTCACCGGGCTCCCCAGCAGAGCACACGGGGCCCCCCAGCACCACATCCCGCCTGGCTCTCCATCATGGCCTGTTCACACCGCTCCACAGCAGAGCCTGTCCACACGGCTCCCCAGCACCACAGCCCAGCAAACCGGGCTCCCCAGCCAGGCTCAACGGGCTCCCCAGCACAGCACACGGGGCCCCCCAGCAGAGCCTGTCTACACGGTTTGCCAGCACCACAGCCCAGCACACCGGGCTCCCCGGCCCAGCTCACCGGCCTCCCCAGCACAGCACACGGGGGCCCCCGGCACCACAGCCCGCCTGGCTCTCCAGCAGAGCCTGTTCACACCGCTGACCAGCAGAGCCTGTCTACACGGCTCCCCAGCACCACAGCCCAGCACACCGGGCTCCCCAGCCCAGCTCACCGGGCTCCCCAGAACAGCACACGGGGGCCCCCGGCACCACAGCCCACCTGGCTCTCCATCAGAGCCTGTTCACACCGCTCCCCAGCAGAGCCTGTCTCCAGGGCTACCCAGCAGCACAGCCCAGCACACCGGGCTGCCCAGCCAAGCTCACCGGGCTCCCCAGCACAGCACACGGGGGCCCCCGGCACCACAGCCCACCTGGCTCTCCATCAGAGCCTGTTCACACCGATCCCTATCAGAGCCTTTCCACACTGCTCCCCAGCACCACAGCCCAGCACACCGGGCTCCCCAGCCCTGCTCACCGGGCTCCCCAGCACAGCACAAGGGGGCCCCCAGCATAGCTCACCGGGCTCCCCAGCACAGCACATGGGGCCCCCCAGCACCACAGCCCCCCTGGCTTTCCATCAGAACCTTTTCACACCGCTCCCCAGCAGAGCCCGTCTACACGGCTCCCCAGCACAACAGCCAGGCTCACCGGGCTCCCCAGCCCAGCTCACCGGGCCCCCCAGCACAGCACACGGGGGCCCCCAGCACCACAGCCCACCTGGCTCTCCATCAGAGCCTTTTCACACCGCTCCGCAGCAGAGCCTGTCTACACGGCTACCCAGGACCACAGCCCAGCACACCGGACTCCCCGGCCAAGCTCACCGGGCTCGCCAGCACAGCACACGGGGCCCCCCAGCACAGCACACGGGGCCGCCCAGCACCACAGCCCAGCACACCGGGCTCCCCAGCACAGCACACGGGGGCCCCCAGCACAGCACACGGGGGCCCCCAACACCAATGCAAGCCTGGCTCTCCATCAGAGCTTTTTCACACCACTCGCCAGCAGTGCCTATACACACGTCTCCCCAGCACCACAGCCCGGCACACGGGGCTCCCCATCACAGCACACGGGGCCCCCCAGCACCACAGGTCGCCTGGCTCTCCATCAGAGCCTGTTCACACCGCTCCCCAGCAGAGCCTGTCTACACGGTTCCCCAGCACCACAGCCAAGCACACCGGGCTCCCAAGCACCACAGCCCAGCACACTGGCCTCCCCAGCCGATCTCACCGGGCTTCGCAGCACAGCACACGGGGCACCCCAGCCCAGCTCACCGGGCTCCCCAGCCCAGCTCACCGGGCTCCTCAGCACAGCACAGGGGGGCCCCCAACGCCACAGCCCGCCTGGCTTTACATCAGAGCCTTTTCACACCGCTCTTCAGCAGAGCCGGTCAGCACGGCTCCCCAGCAGCACAACCTAGGGCACAGGGCTCTCCAGCACACCACACGGGGGCCCCCAGCACCACAGCCCGCCTGGCTCTCCAGCAGAGCCTGTTCACACCACTCCCCAGCACAGCCTGTCGACACGCCTCCCCAGCAGCACAGCCAAGCTCACCGGGCTCCCCAGCCCAGCTCAACGGGCTCCCCAGAATAGCACACGGGGTCCCCCAGCACCACAGCCCGGCTGGCTCTCCACTAGAGCCTGTTCAAACCTCTCCCCAGCAGAGACTGTCCATACGGCTCCCCAGCAGCACAGCCCTGCACACCGGGCTCCCTAGCCCAGCTCAACGGGCTCCCCAGCACAGCACACGGGACAACCCAGCACCACAGCCCGCCTGGCTCCCCAGCAGAGCCTATTCACACCGCTTCCCAGCAGAGTCTGTCCACACGGCTCCCCAGCAGCACAGCCCAGCACACCGGGCTACCCAGCACAGCACACGGGGGCCCCCAGCACAGCACACGGGGGCCCCCTGCACAGCACACGGCGGCCCCCAGCACCACAGCCCGCCTAGCTCTCCAGCAGAGCCTGTTCAAACCACTCCCCAACAGAGCCTGTCCACTCGGCTACCCAGCACCACAGCCCAGTACACCGGGCTCCCCAGCCCAGCTCAACGGGCTCCCCAGCACAGCAGAAGGGGGCCCCCAGCACCACAGCCCACCTGGCTCTAAATCAGAGCATGTTCAACCCTCTCCCCAGCAGAGCCTGTACACACAGCTCCCAAGCACCACAGCCCATCACACCGGGCTCCCCAGCCCAGCTCAACGGGCTCCCCAGCACAGCACACGGGTGCCCCCAGAACCACAGCCCGCCTGGCTGTCCAGCAGAGCCTGTCCAAACCGCTCCCCAGAAGAGCCTTTCCACACGGCTCGCCAGCAGAAAAGCCCAGAAAACCGGGCTCCGCAGCCCAGCTCAACGGGCTACCCAGCACAGCACACGGGGCCCCCCAGCACCACAGCAAGCCTGGCTCTCCATCAGAGCCTGTTCACACCGCTCCCCAGCAGAGCCTGTCTACACGGTTCCCCAGCACCACAGCCCAGCACACCGGGCTCCCCAGCCCAGCTCACCGGGCTCCCCGGCACAGCACACGGGGGCCCCCAGCACCACAGCCCGCCTGCCTCTCCAGCAGAGCCTGTTCACACGGCTCCCCAGCACCACAGCCCAGCACACCGGGCTCCCCAGCCTAGCTCACCGGGCTCCCCGGCACAGCACA
Organism: Dascyllus trimaculatus; assembly: GCA_024666655.1. Classification (NCBI taxonomy): domain Eukaryota; kingdom Metazoa; phylum Chordata; class Actinopteri; family Pomacentridae; genus Dascyllus; species Dascyllus trimaculatus. The sequence continues at coordinate 26,784 of JAMOIN010000230.1, forward strand.
AGGGGGCCCCCAGCACCACAGCAAGCCTGGCTCTCCATCAGAGCCTCTTCACACCGCTCCCCAGCAGAGCCTTTCAACACGGCTCCCCAGCACCACAGCCCAGCACATCGGGCTCCCCAGCCCTGCTCACTGGCCTCTGTAGCAGAGAACACGGGGGCCCCCAGCACCACAGCCCGCCAGGCTCTCCATCAGAGCCTGTTCACACCGCTCCCCAGCAGAGCCTCTCTACACGGCTCCCCAGCAGAAAAGCCAAGCACACAGCACCACGGCCCGCCTGGCTCTCCAGTAGAGCCTGTTCAAAGCACTCCCAAAAAGAGCCGGTCCACACGGCTCCCCTGTTGCACAGCCCAGCACACTGGCCTCCCATGCCCAGCTCACCGGGCTCCCCAGCACAGAACACAGGGGCCCTCCAGCACCTCAGCCCACCTGGCTTTCCAGCAGAGCCTCTTCACAAGGCTCCCCAGCACAGCCTGTCCACACGTCTCCCCAGCAGCACAGCACAGCACACCAGGCTCCACAGCCGATCTCACCGGGCTCCGCAGCACAGCACACGGGGCAACCCAGAACCACAGCCCAGAACACCAGGCTCCCCAGCCCAGCTCACCGGGCTCCCCAGCACAGCACACGGGGGCCCCCAGCAACACAGCCCGCCTGGCTCTCCAGCAGAGCCTGTTCAAAACACTCCCCTGCAGAGCCTGTCCACACGGCTCCCAGGCAGCACAGCCCAGCTCACCGGGCTTCCCAGCACAGCACACGGGGGCCCCCAGCACAGCACACGGGGGCCCCCAGCACCACAGCCCGCGTTGCTCTCCAGCAGAGCCTGTTCAAACCACTCCCCAGCACAGCCTGTCCACACGCCTCCCCAGCAGCACAGCACAGAACACCGGGCTCCCCAGCCCAGCTCACCGGGCTCCCCAGCACAGCACACGGGGGCCCCCAACACCACAGCCCGCCTGGCTTTCCATCAGAGCCTGTTCACACCGCTCCTGAGAAGAACCGGTCCACACGGCTCCCCAGCAGCACACCCTAGGACACCGGCCTCTCCAGCACAGCACACGGGGGCCCCCAGCACCACAGCCCGCTTGACTCTCCATCAGAGACTGTTCACACCGCTCCCCAGCAGAGCCTGTTCACTCCGCTCACCAGCAGAGCCTGTCTACTTTGCTCCCCAGCACCATAGCCCAGCTCACCGGGCTCCCCAGCCCAGCTCACCGGGCTCCCTAGCACAGCACACGGGGCCCCCCAGCAACACAGCCAGCCTTGCTCCCCAGCAGAGCCTTTTCAAACCACTCCCCAGCAGTCCCTGTCCACACCGCTCCCCAGCAGCACAGCCTAGCACAGCGGGCTCCCCGGCCAAGCTCACCGGGCTGCCCAGCACAGCACACGGGGGCCACCAGCACCACATCCCGCCTGGCTCTCCATCATGGCCTGTTCACACCGCTCCCCAGCAGAGCCTGTCCACACGGCTCCCCAGCACCACAGCCCAGCACACCGGGCTCTCCAGCCAGGCTCAACGGGCTCCCCAGCACAGAGCACGGAGCCCGCCAGCACCACAGCCCGCCTGGCTCTCCATCAGAGCCTGTCCACATCGCTCCTCAGCAGAGCCTGTCCACACGGCTCCCCAGCACCACTTCCCAGCACACCGGGCAACCCAGCCCAGTTCAACGGGCTCCCCAGCACAGCACACGGGGGCCGCCACAACCACAGCCCGCCTGGCTCTCCAGCAGAGCCTCTTCAAACCACCCCCCAGAAGAGCCTTTCCACACAGCTCCCCAGCACCACAGCCCAGCACACCGTACTCCCCAGCCCAGTTCACCATGGCCCCCAGCACAGAGCACGGGGGCCCCCAGCAGAGCCTGTTCAAACCACTCGCCAGCAGAGCCTGTCCACACAGCTCCCCAGCACCACAGCCCAGCACACCGTACTCCCCAGCCCAGCTCACCATGACCCCCAGCACAGAGCACGGGGGCCCCCAGCAGAGCCTGTTCAAACCACTCACCAGAAGAGCCTTTCCACACGGCTCCCCAGCACCACAGCCCAACACACCGGGCTCCCCAACCCAGCTCAACGGGCTCCCTAGCACAGCACACGGGGCTTCCCAGCACAACAGCCCGCCTGGCTCTCCATCAGAGCCTGTACACTCCGCTCCCCAGCAGAGCCTGTTCAAACCACTCCCCAGCAGAGCCTGTCCACACGGCTCGCCAGCAGCACAGCCCAGCACACCGGGCTCCCCGGCCCAGCTCACCGGGCTCCAAAGCAAAGCACACGGGGGACCCCAGCACCACAGAACGCCTGGCTGTCCATCAGAGCCTGTTCACACTGCTCCCCAGCAGAGCCTGTCAAGACGGCTCCCCAGCACCACAGCCCAGCAAACTAGGCTCCCCAGCCCGGCTCAACGGGCTCCCCAGCCCAGCACACCGGGCTCCCCTGCCCAGCACACCGGGCTCCCCGGCCCAGCTCACCGGGCTCCCAAGCAAAGCACACGGGGGCCCCCAGCAACACAGAACGCCTTCCTGTCCATCAGAGCCTGTTCACACTGCTCACCAGCAGCACAGCCCAGCACACCGGGCTCCCCAGCACAGCACACGGGGGCCCCCAGAACAGCACACGGGGCCCCCCAGCACCACAGCCCGCCTGGCTCTCCAGCAGAGTCTGTTGAAACCACTCCCCATCAGAGCCTGTTCACACCGCTCCCCAGCAGAGCCAGTCCACACGGCTCCCCAGCACCACAGCCCAGAACACCGGGCTCCCCAGCCCAGCTCAACGGGCTCCCCAGCACAGCACTAGGGGCGCCCCAAAACCACAGCCCGCCTTGCTCTCCATCAGAGCCATTTCACACCGCTCCCCAGCACCACAGCCCAGCACACCGGGCTCCCCAACACAGCACACGATGCCCCCCAGCACAACAGCCCGCCTGACTCTCAAGAAGAGCCTTTTGAAACCACTCCCCAACAGAGCCTGTCCACACGGCTCCCCAGCACCACAGCCCAGCACACCGGGCTCCCCAGCCCAGCTCAACGGGCTCACCAGGACAGCACACGGTCCACCCCCGCACCACAGCCCGCTTGGCTCTCCATCAGAGCCTGTTCAAACCACTCCCCAGCAGAGCGAGTCCACACGGCTCACAAGCACCACAGCCCAGCACACTGGGCTCCCCAGCCCAGCTCACAGGGCTCCCCAACACAGCACACAGGGCCCCCCAGAACCATAGCCCGCCTGGCTCTCCAACAAAGCCTGTTCACACCCTTCCACAGCAGAGCCTGTCTACACGGCTCCCCAGCACAACAGCCCGCCTGGCTCTCCAGCAGAGCCTGTTCACACCGCTCCCCAGCAGAGCCTGTCTACACGGCTCCCCATCACCACAGCCCAGCACACCGGGCTCCCCAGCCCAGCTCACCGGTCTCCCCAGGACAGCACTCGGGACCCCCCAGCACCACAGCCAACCTGGCTCTCCATCAGAGCCTGATCACAGCGCTCCGCAGCAGAGCCTGTCCACACGGCTCCCCAGCAGCACAGCCCAGCACACCGGGCTCCCCAGCCAAGCTCACCGGGCTCCCCAGAACAGCACATGGGGGCCCCCAGCACCAAAGCCCGCCTGACTATCCATCAGAGCCTGTTCACACCGCTCCCCAGAAGAGCCTGTCCATACCGCTCACCAGTACCACAGCCCAGCACACCGGACTCCCTTGCACAGCTCACGGCACCACCCAGCACCACAGCCCGCCTGGCTCTCCAGCAGATCCTGATCAAACCACTCGCCAGCAGAGCCTTTCCACACGGCTCCACAGCAGCAGAGCCCAGCACACCGGTCTCCCCAGCACACCTCACCGGGCCCCCGAGCACAGCACACGGGGGCCCACACCATCACAGCCCGCCTGGCTCTCCATCAGAGCCTGTTCACACCGCTCCCCAGCAGAGCCTGTCTACACGGCTCCCCATCACCACAGCCCAGCACACCGGGCTCCCCGGCCCAGCCCAGCTGGCTCCCCAGCACAGCACACGGGGCCCCCCAGCACCACAGCCCGCCTGGCTCTCGAGCAGAGCCTGTTCAAACCACTCCCCAGCAGAGCCTGTCCACACGGCTACCCAGCACCACAGCCCAGCACACCGGGCTCCTAAGCCCAGCTCACCGGGCTCCCCAGCACAGCACACAGGGGCCCCCAGTACCACAGCCCGCCTGGCAATCCAGCAGACCCTGTTCAAACCACTCCCCAGCAGAGCCTGTGCACACGGCTCCCCAGCACCACCGCCCAACACACCGGGCTCCAAAGCCCAGCTCAACGGGCTCCCAGGACAGCACACGGGGCCCCCCAGAACCACAGCCCGCCTGGCTCTCCATCAGAGCCATTTCACACCGCTCCCCAGCAGAGCCTGTCCACATGGCTCCCCAGCACCACAGCCCAGCCCACCGGGCTCTCCAGCAATGCACACGGGGCCCCCCAGCACCACGGCCCACCTGGCTCTCGAGCAGAGCCTGTTCAAACCACTCCCCAGCAGAGCCTGTCCACACGGCTCCCCAGCACCACAGCCCAGCACACCGGGCTCCCCAGCCCAGCTCAACGGGCTCCCCAGCACAGCACACGGGGCCCCCCAGCATCACAGCCCGCCTGGCTCTCCATCAGAGGCTGTTCAACCCTCTCCCCAGCAGAGCCTGTCCACACGGCTCCCCAGCACCACAGACCACCACACCAGGCTCCCCAGCCCAGCTCAACCGGCTCCCCAGCATAGCACACGGGGCCCCGCAGCACAGCACACGGGGCTTCCCAGCACAACAGCCCGCCTGGCTCTCCAACAGAGCCTGTTCACTCCGCTGCCCAGCAGAGCCTGTTAAAACCACTCGCCAGCAGAGCCTGTCAACACAGCTCCCCAGCAGAGCCTGTCCACAGGGCTCCCCAGCAGAGCCTGTCCACACGGTTCCCCACCACCACAGCCCAGCAAACCGGGCTCCCCAGCACAGCACACTGGGCCCCCCAGCACCACAGCCCGCCTGGCTCTCCATCAGAGCCTGTTCACACCGCTCCGCAGCAGAGCCTATCTACACGGCTCCCCAACACCTAAGCCCAGCACACGGGGCCCCCCAGCCCAGCACACCGGGCTCCCCAGCACAGCAGACGGGGCCCCCCAGCACCACAGCCCGTATGGCTCCCCAGCAGAACCTGTCTACACGGCTCCCAAGGACCACAGCCCAGCACACCGGGCTCCCCAGCCCAGCTCAACGGGCTACCCAGCAAAGCACACGGGGCCCCCCAGCACCACAGCCTGCCTGGCTCTCCATCAGAGCCTGTTCAAACCACTCCCCAGCAGAGCCTGTCCACACGGCTCACAAGCACCACAGCCCAGCACACTGGGCTCCCCAGCCCAGCTCACAGGGCTCCCCAGCACAGCACACGGGGCCCCCGAGCACCATAGCCCGCCTGGCTCTCCAACAAAGCCTGTTCACACCCCTCCACACCAGAGCCTGTCTACACGGCTCCCCAGCACAACAGCCAAGAACACCGGGCTCCCCAGCCCAGCTCACCGGGCTCCCCAGCACAGCACACGGGCCTTCCCAGCACCACAGCCCGCCTGGCTCTCCATCAAAGCCTGTTCACACCGCTCCCCAGCAGTGCCTGTCTACACGGCTCCCCATCACCACAGCCGAGCACACCGGGCTCCACAGCCCAGATCACCGGTCTCCCCAGGACAGCACACGGGGCCCCCCAGCACCACAGCCCGCCTGGCTCTCCATCAGAGCCTGGTCTCAGCGCTCCGCAGCAGAGCCTGTCCACACGGCTCCCCAGCAGCACAGCCCAGCACACCGGGCTCCCCAGCCAAACTCACCGGGCTCCCCAGCACAGCAAACGGGGGCCCCCTGCACAGCACACGGGGCCCCCCAGCACCACAGCCCGCCTGGCTCTCCAGAAGAACCTGTTCAAACTGCTCCCCAGCAAAGCCTGTCCACACGGCTCCCCAGCAGAACGTCCCAGCACACCGGGCTCCCCAGCCATGCTCACAGGGCTCCCCAGCCCAGCACACGGGGGCCCCCAGCACCACAGCCCGCCTGCCTCTCCAGCAGAGCCTGTTCAAACCACTCCCCAGCAATTCCTGTCCACACGCCTCCCCAGCACCACAGCCCAGAAAACTGGGCTCCCCAGCCCAGCTCACCGTGCTCCCCAGCACAGCACACGGGGGCCCCCAAAACCACAGCCCGCCTGGCTTTCCATCAGATCCTGTTCACACCGCTCCCCAGCAGAACCTGTCTACACGGCTTCCAAGCAGCACAGCCTAGGACACCGGGCTCCCCAGCCCAGCTCACAGGGCTCCCCACTACAGCACACGGGGGCCACCAGCACCGCAGCGCGCCTGGTTCTCCATCAGAGCCTGTTCACACCGCTCCCCAGCAGAGCCTGTCTACACGGCTCCCCAGCACCAAAGCCCAACACATTGGGGACCCCGGCCCACCTCACCGGGCCCCCCAACACATCACACGGGGGCGCACAGCATCACAGCCTGCCTGGCTCTCCAGCAGAGCCTGTTCAAACCACTCCCCAGCAGAGCCTGTCCATACGGCTTCCCAGCACCACAGCCCAGCACACCGGGCACCCAAGCACAGCACACGGGGGCCCCAACACCACAGCCGGCCTGGCTTTCCATCAGAGCCTGTTCACACCGCTCCCAAGCAGAGCCTGTCTACACGGCTCCCCAGCAACACAGCCCAGGACACCGGGCTGCCCAGCCCAGCTCACCGGGCTCCGCGGCACAGCACACCGGGTCCCCCAGCACCACAGACCGCCTGGCTCTCCATCAGTGCCGTTTCACACCGCTCCCCAGCAGAGCCTTTTCACACCGCTCCCCAGCAGAGCCTGTCTACACGGCTCCCCAGCAGCACAGCCCAGCACACCGGGCTCCCCAGCCCAGCTCACCGGGCTCCCCAGCACAGCACACGGGGGCCCCCAACCCCACAGCCCGCATGGCTTGCCATCAGAGCCTGTTCACACCGCTCCTCAGCAGAGCCTTTCCACACGGCTCCCCAGCAGCACACCCTTGGACACCGGGCTCCCCAGCCCAGCTCACCGGGCTCCCCAGCAAAGCACACGGGGGCCCCCAACACCAAAGCCCGCCTGGCTTTCCATCAGAGCCTGTTCACACCGCTCTCCAGCAGAGCCTGTCTACACGGGTCCCCAGCAACACAGCCCAGCACACCGGGCTCCCCAGCCCAGCTCACCGGGCTCCCCAGTACAGCACACCGGGCCCCCCAGCACCACAGCCCGTCTGGCTCTCCATCAGAGACTGTTCATACCGCTCCCCAGCAGAGCCTGTTCACTCCGCTCCCCAGAAGAGCCTGTCTACACGGCTCCCCTGCACCACAGCCCAGCTCATCGGGCTCCCCAGCACAGCACACGGGGCCCCCCAGCACCACAGCCCACCTGGCTCTCCATCAGATCCTGTTCACACCGCTCCCCAGCAGGGCCTATTCACTCCGCTCCCCAGCAGAGACTGTCCACACGGCTCCCCAGCACCACAGTCCAGCACACCGGGCTCTCCAGCCCAGCTCACCGGGCTCCCCAGCACAGCACACGGGGGCACCCAGCACCACAGCCCGCCTGTCTCTCCATCAGAGCCTGTTCACACCGCTCCCCAGAAGAACCTGTCAACACGGCACCCCAGCAGCTCAGCCCAGCACACCGGGCTCCGCAGCCCAGCTCACCGGGCTTCCGAGCACAGCACACGGGGCCCCCCAGGACCACAGCCCGCCTGGTTCTCCATCAGAGCCTTATCACACCGCTTCGCAGCAGACCCTGACCACACGGCACCCCAGGAGCTCAGCCCAGCACACCGGGCCCCGCAGCCCAGCTCACCGGGCTACCGAGCACAGCACACGGGGGCCCCCCAGCGCCACAGCCCAACTGGCTCTCCATCAGAGCCTTTTCACACCGCTTCCCAGCAGACCCTGTCCACACGCCACCCCATTAGCTCAGCCAAGCACACCGGGGTCCCCAGCGCAGCTCACCGGGCCCCCCAGCACAGCACAAGGGGCCCCCCAGCACCACAGCCCGCCTGGCTCTCCATCAGAGCCTGTTCAAACCGCTCCCCAGTCGAGCCTATCCACACGGCTCCCCAGCACCACAGCCCAGCACACCGGGCTCCCCAGCCCAGCTCAACGGGCTCCCCAGCACAGCACACGGGACAACCCAGCACCACAGCCCGGCTGGCTCTCCATCAGAGCCTGTTCACACCGCTCCCCAGCTGAGCCTGTCCACACGGCTCAACAGCAACACAGCCCAGCACACCGGGATCCCCAGCCCAGCTCACCGGGCTCCCCAGCACAGCACACGGAGGCCCCCAGCACCACAGCCAGCCTGGCTCTCCATCAAAGCCTCTTCACACCGCTCCCCAGTCGAGCCTTTCCACACGGCTCCCCAGCACCACAGCCCAGCACACCGGGCTCCCCAGCCCTGCTAACCGGGCTCCGCAGCAGAGCACACGGGGGCCCCCAGCACCACAGCCCGCCTGGCTCTCCATCAGAGCCTTTTCACACCGCTTCCCAGCAGAGCCTATCTACACAGCTCCCCAGCAGCACAGCCCAGCACACCGCAGCACAGCCCGCCTGGCTCTCCAGCAGAGCCTGTTCACACCGCTCCCCAGCAGACCCGGTCAACAAGGCTCCCCAGCAGCACAGAACAGAACACCGGGTTCCCCAGCACAGCACACGGGGGCCCCCAGCACCACGGCCCGCCTGGCTATCCAGCAGAGCCTGTTGAAACCATTCCCAAGCAGAGCCGGTCGACAGGGCTCCTTAGCAGCACAGCCCAGCATACTGGCCTCCCAAGCCCAGCACACCGGGCTCCCCAGCACAGCAGATGGGGCCCCCCAGCACCAAAGCCCGAATGGCTCCCCAGCAGAGCCTGTCTACACGGCTCCCCAGCACCACAGCCCAGCACACCGGGTTCCCCTGCCCAGCTCAACGGGCTCCCCAGCACAGCACACGGGGCCCCCCAGCACAGCACACCGGCCCCCCCAGCACAGCACACGGGACAACCCAGCACCACAGCCCGGCTGGCTCTCCATCAGAGCCTGTTCACACCGCTCCCCAGCTGAGCCTGTCCACACGGCTCAACAGCAACACAGCCCAGCACACCGGGATCCCCAGCCTAGCTCACCGGGCTCCCCAGCACAGCACATGGGGCCCCCCAGCAGAGCCTGTCTACACGGTTTGCCAGCACCACTGTCCAGTACACGGGGCTCCCCAGCCCAGCTCACCGGGCCCCCCAGCACAGCACACGGGGGCCCCCAGCACCACAGCCCGCCTGGCTCTCCATCAGAGCCTGTTCACACCGCTCCCCAGCTGAGCCTGTCTACACGGCTCCCAAGCACCACAGCCCAGAACACAGGGATCCCCTTCCCAACTCACCGGGCTCCTGAGCACAGCTCACGGGGGCCCCCAGCACCACAGCCCGCCTGGCTCTCCATCAGGCCCTGTTCACACCCCTCCGCAGCAGAGCTTGTCTACACGGCTCCCCAGCACAAAAGCGCAGCACACCGGGCTCCCCAGCCCAGCTCACCGGGCTCCCAGGCATCAGCACACGGGGCCCCCCAGCACCACAGCCCGCCTGGCTCTCCAGCAGAGCCTGTTCACACCGCTCCCCAGCAGAGCCTGTCTACAAGGCTCCCCAGCAGCACAGCCCGCCTTGCTCTCCATCAGAGCCTGTTCAAACCACTCCCCAACAGAGCCTGTCCACACCGCTCCCCAGCACCACAGCCCAGCACACTGGGCTCCCCAGCAGCAGTTCAACGGGCTCCCAGGATAGCACACGGTCCCCCCCAGCACCACAGCCCGCCTGGCTCTCCATCAGAGCCTGTTCAAACCACTCCGCAGCAGAGCCGGTCTACACGGCTCCCCAGCACCAAAGCCCAGGACACCGGGCTCCCCAGCCCAGCTCACCGGGCTCCCCAGGACAGCACACGGGGACCCCCAGCACCATAGCCCGCCTGGCTCTCCAACAAAGCCTGTTCAGACCCCTCCACAGCAGAGCCTGTCTACACGGCTCCCCAGCACAACAGCCCAGCACACCGGGCTCCCCAGCCCAGCTCACCGGGCTCCCCAGCACAGCAGACGGGCCCCCCCAGCACCATAGCCCGCCTGGCTTTCCATCAAAGCCTGTTCACACCGCTCCCCAGCAGAGCCTGTCTACACGGCTCCCCATCACCACAGCCCAGCACACCGGGCTCCCCAGCACAGCTCACCGGTCTTCCCAGGACAGCACACGGGGCTTCCCAGCACGACAGCCCGCCTGGCTCTCCATCAGAGCCTGTTCACTCCGCTCCCCAGCAGAGCCTGTTCAAACCACTCGCCAGCAGAGTCTGTCCACACGGCTCCCCAGCAGAGCCTGTCCACACGGCTCCCCAGCACCACAGCCCAGCACAACGGGCTCCATAGCCCAGCACACCGGGCTCCCAAGCACAGCACACCGGGCACCCCAGCACCAATGCCCGCCTCGCTCCCCAGCAGAGCCTGTCCACACGGCTCCCCAGCACCACAGCCCGGCACACCAGGCTCCACAGCGGATCTCAACGGGCTACGCAGCACAGAACACGGGGCCCCCCAGCACCACAGCCCAGCACACCGGGCTCCCCAGCCCTGCTCACCGGGCTCCCCAGCAAAGCACACGGGGGCCCCCAGCAACACAGCGCGCCTGGCTCTCCAGCAGAGCCTGTTCAAAACACTCGCCAGGAGTGCCTGTCCACACGGCTCACCAGCAGCACAGCCCAGCACACCGGGCTCCCCAGCACAGCACACGGGGGCCCCCAGCACAGCACACGGGGGCCCCCAGCACCACAGCCCACGTTGCTCTCCAGCAGAGCCTGTTCAAATCACTCCCCACCACAGCCTGTCCACATGCCTAACCAGCAGCACAGCCCAGAACACCGGGCTCCCCAGCCCAGCTCACCGGGCTCACCAGCACAGCACACGGGGGCCCCCAATACCACAGCCCGCCTGGCTCTCCATCAGAGCCTGTTGAAACCTATCCCCAGCAGGGACTGTCCATTCGTCTCGCCAGCAGCACGGCCCTGCACACCGGGCTCGCCAGCCTAGCTAACCGGGCTCCCCAGCACAGCACACGGGGGCCCCCAGCACCACAGCTCGCCTGGCTCTCCATCAGAGCCTGTTCACAAAGCTCCACAGAAGAGCCTGTCTACACGGCTCCCCAGCAGCCCCGCACACCGCAGCACAGCCCACCTGGCTCTACATCAGACCCTGTTCACACCGCTTCCCAGCAGACCCTCTCCACACGGCACGCCAGCAGCTCAGCCCAGCACACCGGGCTCCTCAGCCCAGCTAACCGGGCTCCCCAGCACAGCACACGGGGGCCCCAGCACCACAGCCAGCCTGGCTCTCTATCAGAGCCTGTTCACACCGCTCCGCAGCAGAGCCTGTCTACACGGCTCCCCATCACCAAAGCCCAGCACACCGGGCTCCCCAGCACCACAGCCCAGCACACGGGGCTCCCCAGCACAGCACACGGAGGCCCCCAGCACCACAGCCCGCTTGGCTCTCCTTCAGAGACTGTTCACAATGCTCCCCAGCATATCCTGTTCACTCCGCTCCCCAGCAGAGCCTGTCTACACGGCTCCCCATTACCAAAGCCCAGCCCACCGGGCTCCCCAGCACGACAGCCCAACACACGGGGCTCCCCAGGCCAGCACACCGGGCTCCCCAGCACACGAGACGGGGCACCCCTGCACCAAAGCCCGAATGGCTCCCCAGCAGAGCCTGTCTACACGGCTGCCCAACACCACAGCCCAGCACACCGGGCTCCACAGATCAGCTCAACGGGCTCCCCAGCACAGCACACGGGGCCCCCCAGCACCACAGCCCGCCTGGCTCTCCATCAGAGCCTGTTCACACCGCTCCCCAGCAGAGCCTGTCCACACGACTCCCCAGCAGCACAGCCCATCACACCGGGCTTCCCGGCCCAGCCCACCGGGCTCCCCAGCACAGCACACAGGGCCCCCCAGCACCATAGCCCGCGTTGTTCTCCAGCAACGCCTGTTCAAACCACTCCCCAGCACAGCCTGTCCACACGGCTCCCCAGCACCACAGCCCAGCACACCGGGATCCCCAGCACAGCACACCGAGCTCCCCAGCCAAGCTCACAGGGCTGCCCAGCACAGCACACGGGGCCCCCCAGCACCACAGCCCGAATGGCTCCCCAGCAGAGCCTTTCTACACGGCTCCCCAGCAGCACAGCCCAGCGCACCGCAGCACAGCCCGCCTGGCTCTACATCAGAGCCATTTCACACCGCTCCCCAGCAGAGCCTGACAACACGGCTCCCCAGCACCACAGCCCAGCACACCGGGCTTCCCTGCCCACCTCACCGGGGCCCCCAGCACAGCACACGGGGGCCCCCAGCATCACAGCCCGCCTGGCTCTCAATCAGAGCCTGTTCACACAGCTCCGCAGCAGAGCCTGTCTACACGGCTCCCCAGCACCACAGCCCAGCAAACCGGGCTCCCCAGCACTGCACACGGGGCCCACCAGCACCACAGCCCGCCTGGCTCTCGAGCAGAGAATGTTCATACCACTCCCCAGCAGAGCCTTTCCACACGGCTCCCCAGCACCACAGCCCAGCACACCGGGCTCCCCAGCCCAGCTCACCGGGCTCCCCAACACAGCACACGGCGGCCCCCTACACCAAAGCCCACCTGGCTCTCCATCAGTGCCTGTTCACACCGCTCCCCATCAGAGCCTGTCTACAAGGCTCCCCAGCACCAAAGCCCAGCACACCGAGCTCCCCGGCCAAGCTAAACGGGCTCCCCAGCACAGCACACGGGGCCCCCCATCACCACAGCCCGAATGGCTCCCCAGCAGAGCCTGTCTACACGGCTTCCCAGCACTACAGCCCAGCACACTGGGCTCCAAAGCCCAGCTCACTGGGCTCCCGAGCACAGCACACGGGGACCCCCAGCACCACAGCCCGGCTGGCTCTCCATCAGAGCCTTTTCACACCGCTCCCCGGCAGAGCCTGTCCACACGGCTCCCCAGCAGCACAGCCCAGCACACCGGGCTCCCCAGCCCAGCTCACCAGGGTCCCCAGCACAGAACACGGGGCCCCCCGGCACCACAGCCCTCCTGGCTCTCCAGCAGAGCCTGTTCAAACCACCCCCCAGAAGAGCCTGTCCACACAGCTCCCCAGCACCACAGGCCAGCACACCGTACTCCCCAGCGCAGCTCACCATGGCCCCCAGCCCAGTTCAACGGGCTCCCCAGAAAAGCACACGGGGCCCCCCAGCACAGCACACGGGGCTTCCCAGCACAACAGCCCGCCTGGCTCTCCATCAGAGCCTGTTCAAACGACTCCCCAGCAGAGCCTGTCCACACGGCTCCCCAGCACCACAGCCCAGCACACCGGGCTCCCCAGCCCAGCACACCGGGCTCCCCAGCCCAGCACACCGGGCTCCCCAGCCCAGCTCACCGGGCCGCCCAGCACAGGACACGGGGGCCCCCGGCACCACAGCCCGCCTGGCTCTCCATAAGAGCCTGTTCACACCGCTCTGGAGCAGAGCCTGTCGACACGGCTCGCCAGCACGACAGCACAGCACACCGGGCTCCCCAGCCCAGCTCACCGGGTTCCCCAGCACAGCACACGGGGCCCCCCAGCACCACAACCCGCCTGGCTCTCCAGCAGAGACTGTTCAAACCACTCCCCAGCAGAGCCTTTCCACACGGCTCCCCAGCAGAGCCTGTCCACACGGCTCCCCAGCACCACAGCCCAGCACACCGGGCTCCCCAGCACAGCACACGGGGCCCCACAGCACCACAGCCCGCCTTGCTCTCCATCAGGGCCTGTTCAACCCTCTTCCCAGCAGAGCCTGTTCAAACCGCTCCCCAGCAGAGCCTGTCCACACGGCTCCCCAGCAGAACAGCCCAGCACACCGGGCTCCCCAGCCCAGCTCAACGGGCTCCCCAGCACAGCACACGGGGCCCCCCAGCACAGCACACCGGCCCCCCCAGCAAAGCACACGGGGCTTCCCAGCACAACAGCCCGCCTGGCTCTCCATCAGAGCCTGTACAAAACTCTCTTCAGCAGAGCCTGTCCACACGGCTACCCAGCACCACAGCCCAGCACACTGGGATCCCCAGCACAGCACACGGGGGCCCGCAGCACCACAGCCCGCCTGGCTCTCCATCAGAGCCTTTTCACCCCTCTGCCCAGCAGAGCCTGTCTACACGGCTCTCCGGCACCACAGCCCAGCACACCGGGCTCCCCAGCACAGCACACGGGGGCCCCCAGAACCACAGCCCGCCTGGCTCTATATCAGAGCCTTTTCAAACCACTCCCCAGCAGAGCCTGTCCACATGGCTCCCCAGCACCACAGCCCAGAAAACCGGGCTCCCCAGCCCTGCTCATCCGGCTCCCCAGCACAGCACACGGGGGCCCCCACCACAGCTCGCCGGGCTTCCCTGAACCACAGCCCGCCTGGCTCTCCATCAGAGCCTGTTCAACCCTCTCCCGAGCAGAGCCTGTCCACACGGCTCCCTAGCACCACAGCCCAGCACACCGGGCTCCCCAGCACAGCACACTGGCCCCCCAGCACCACAGCCCGCCTGGCTCTCCATCAGAACCTGTTCAACCCTCTCACCAGAAGAGCCTGTCCACACGGCTCCCCAGCACCACAGCCCAGCACACCGGGCTCCCCAGCCCAACTCAACGGGCTCCCCAGCACAGCACACGGGGCAACCCAGCACAACGACCCGCCTGGCTCTCCATCAGAGCCTGTTCAACCCTCTCCCCAGCAAAGCCTGTCCACACGGCTTCCCAGCACCACGGCCCAGCACACTGGGCTCCGAAACCCTACTGACTGGGCTCCCGAGTACAGCACACGGGGGACCCCAGCACCATAGCCCGGCTGGCTCTCCATCAGAGCCTGTTCACACCGCTCAACAGCACAGCCTGTCTACACGGCTCCGCATCACCACAGCAAAGCACACAGGGATCCCCAGCCCAGCTCACCGGGCTCCTGAGCACAGCTCACGGGAGCCCCGAGCACCACAGCCCGCCTGGCTGTGCATCAGGGCCTGTTCACACCCCTCCGCAGCAGAGCCTGTCTACACGGCTCCCCAGCACCACAGCCCGCCTGGCTCTCCAGCAGAGCCTGTTCACACCGCTCCCTAGCAGAGCCTGTCTACACGGCTCCCCAGCACCACAGCCCAGTTCACAGGGCTCCCCATCACAGTACACGGGGCCCCCCAGATCGGCACAGGGGGCCCCCCAGCACAACAGCCCGCCTGGCTGTCCAGCAGAGCCTGTTCAAACCACTCCCCAGCAGAGCCTGTCCACAGGGCTCCCCAGCAGCACAGCCCAACACACCGGGCTCCGAAGCCCAGCTCAACAGCACAGCACACGGGGCCCCCCAGCACCACAGCCCGCCTGGCTCTCAATCAGAGCCTGTCTACACGGCTCCCCAGCACCAAAGCCCAGCACACCGGGCTCCCCAGCCCAGCTCAACGGGCTCCCCAGCACAGCACACGGGTGCACCCAGCACCACAGCCCGCCTGGCTGTCCAGCAGAGCCTTTCCATACTGCTCCCCAGAAGAGCCTGTCCACACGGCTCGCCAGCAGAACAGCCCAGATAACCGGGCTCCCCAGCCCAGCTCAACGGGCTCCCCAGCACAGCACACGGGGCCCCCCAGCACCACAGCAAGCCTGGCTCTCCATCAGAGCCTGTTCAAACCACTCCCCAGCAGAGCCTGTCCACACGGCTCCCCAGCACCACAGCCCAGCACACCAGGCTCCTCAGCCCAGCACACCGTGCTCCCCAGCCCAGCTCACCGTGGCCCCCAGCACAGCACATGGCGGCCCCAAGCACCAAAGCCCGCCTGGCTCTCCATCAGAGCCTGTTCACACCGCTCCGAGCAGAGCCTGTTCACACAGCTCAACAGCACAGCCTCTACACGGCTCCCCATCACCAGAGCCAAGGACACAGGGATCCCCTTCCCAGCTCACCGGGCTCCTGAGCACAGCTCACGGGGCCCCCAGCACCACAGCCCGCCTGGCTCTCCATCAGGGCCTGTTCACACCCCTCCGCAGCAGAGCCTGTCTACACGGCTCCCCAGCACCACAGCCAAGCACACCGGGCTCCCCAGCAAAGCTCAACGAGATCCCCAGCACAGCACACGGGGCCCCCCAGCAACACAGCCCGCCTGGCTCTCCACCAGAGCCGGTTCACACCGCTCCCCAGCAGAGCCTGTCCACACGGCTCCCCAGCACCACAGCCCAGCACACCGGGCTCCCCAGCAAAGCTCAACGAGATCCCCAGCACAGCACACGGGGCCCCCCAGCACCACAGCCCGCCTGGCTCTCCATCAGAGCCTGTTCACTCCGCTCCCCAGCAGAGCCTGTTCAAACCACTCCCCAACAGAACCTGTACACAAGGCTCCCCAGCACCACAACCCAGCACACCGGGCTCCCCAGCCCAGCTCAACGGGCTCTCCAGCACAGCACACGGGGCCCCCCAGCACAGCACACGGGGCGTCCCAGCACAACAGCCCGCCTGGCTCTCCATCAGCGCCTTTTCACTCCGCTCCCCAGCAGAGCCTGTTCAAACCACTCGCCAGCAGGGCCTGTCCACACGGCTCCCCAGCAGAGGCTGTCCACCCGGCTCCCCAGCACCACAGCCCAGCACACCCGGCTCCACATCCCAGCTCAACGGGCTCCGCAGCAATGCACACGGGGGCCCCCAGCACCACAGCCAGCCTGGCTATCCAGCAGAGCCTGTTCAAACCACTCCCCAGCAGAGCCTGTCCACAAGGCTCCCCAGCACCACAGCCCAACACAACGGGCTCCGAAGCCCAGCTCAGCGGGCTCCCCAGCACAGCACACGGGGCCCCCCAGCACCACAGCCCGCCTGGCTCTCCAACAGAGTCTGTTCACACCACTCCCAAGCAAAGCCTGTCTACAAGGCTCCCCAGCACCACAGCACAGCACACCGGGATCCCCAGCCCAGCTCACCGGGCCCCCCAGCACAGCACACGGGGGCCCCCAGCACCACAGCCCGCCTGGCTCTCCATCAGAGCATGTTCACACCGCTCTGCAGCAGAGCCTGTCGACACGGCTCCACAGCACCACAGCCCAGCACACCGGGCCCCCCAGCACCAATGCCCGCCTGGCTCCGCAGCAGAGCCTGTCCACACGGCTCCCCAGCAGAGCCTGTCTACACGGCTCCCCAGCATCACAGCCCAGAACACCGGGCTCCCCAGCACAGCTCACCGGGCTCCCCATCACATCACACGGGGGCCCCCATCACCACAGCCCGCCATGCTCTCCAGCAGAGCCTGTTCAAGGCACTCCCCAGCAGAGCCTGTCCACAGGGCTCCCCAGCAGCACAGCCCAGCAGACCGGGCTCCCCAGCCCAGCTCACCGGGCTCCCCAGCACAGCACACGGGGCCCACTCAGCAGCACAGCCCACCTGGCTCTCCGGCAGAGCCTTTTTAAACCGCTCCCCAGCAATGCCATTCCACACGGCTCCCCAGCAGCACAGCACAGCATACCGGGCTCCCCAGCCCAGCTCACCGGGCTCCCCAGCACAGCACACGGGGGCCCCCAGCACCTCAGCCCTCCTGACTCTCCATCAGAGCCTGTTCACACCGCTCCCCAGCAGAGCCTGTCTACACGGCTCCTCAGCAACACAGCCCAGTTCACCGGGCTCCCCAGCACAGCACACGGGGGCCCCCAGCACAACAGCCCTCCTTGCTCTACATCAGAGCCTGTTCAACCCGCTCCCCAGCAGAGCCTGTCCACACGGCTCCCCGGCAGCACAGCCCAGCACACCAGGCTGCCCAGCCCAGCTCACTGGGCTCCCCAGCACAGCACACGGGGGCCCTCAGCACGACAGGCCGCCTGGCTCTCAATCAGAACCTGTTCACACCGCTCCCCAACAGAGCTTTTCTACACGGTTCCCCAGTACCACAGCCCAGCACACCGGGCTCCCCAGCACCACATCCCAGCACACCGTTCTCCCCAGCCCAGCTCACCAGGCTCCCCAGCACAGCACACGGGGGCCCCCAACACCACAGCCCGCCTGGCTCTCCAGCTTACCCTGATCAAACCGCTTCCCAGAAGAGCCTGTCCACTCGGCTCCCCAGCACCACAGCCCAGCACACCGGGCTCCCCAGCAAAGCACACGGGGCCCCCCAGCACCACAGCCCGCCTGGCTCTACATCAGAACCTGTTCACACCGCTCCACAGCAGAGCCTGTCTACACGGTTCCCCAGCACCACAGCCGAGCACACCGGGCTCCCCAGCACCACAGCCCAGCACACTGGCCTCCCCAGCAGATCTCACCGGGCTCCGCAGCACAGCACACGGGGCACCCCAGCCCAGCTCACCGCGCTCCCCAGCCCAGCTCACCGGGCTCCTTAGCACAGCACAGGGGGGCCCCCAACAACACAGCCCGCCTGGCTCTACATCAGAACCTGTTCACACCGCTCCACAGCAGAGCCTGTCTACACGGTTCCCCAGCACCACAGCCGAGCACACCGGGCTCCCCAGCACCACAGCCCAGCACACTGGCCTCCCCAGCAGATCTCACCGGGCTCCGCAGCACAGCACACGGGGCACCCCAGCCCAGCTCACCGGGCTCCCCAGCCCAGCTCACCGGGCTCCCTAGCACAGCACAGGGGGGCCCCCAACACCACAGCCCGCCTGGCTCTACATCAGAACCTGTTCACACCGCTCCACAGCAGAGCCTGTCTACACGGTTCCCCAGCACCACAGCCGAGCACACCGGGCTCCCCAGCACCACAGCCCAGCACACTGGCCTCCCCAGCAGAACTCACCGGGCTCCGCAGCACAGCACACGGGGCACCCCAGCCCAGCTCACCAGGCTCCCCAGCCCAGCTCACCAGGCCCCCCAGCACCACAGCCCGCCTGGCTCTCCAGCAGAGCCTGTTGAAACCACTCCCCAGCACAGCCTGTCGACACGCCTCCCCAGCAGCACAGCCCAGCACACCGGGCTCGCCAACTCAGCTAACTGGGCCCCCCAGCAAAGCACACGGGGGCCCCCAACACCACAGCCCGCCTGGCTCTCCATCAGAGCATGTTCAAACCTCTCCCAAGCCGAGACTGTCCATACGGCTCCCCAGCACCACAGCCCGCCTGACTCTCCATCACAAACTGTTCACACCGCTCCCCAGCAGAGCCTGTTCACTCCGCTCCCCAGCAGAGCCTGTCTACACGGCTCCCCAGCACCACAGCCCAGCACACCGGGCTCCCCAGCCCAGCTCACCGGTCTCCCCAGCACAGCACACGGGCCCCCCCAGCACCACAGCCCGCCTGGCTCCCCAGCAGAGCCTGTTCAAACCACTCCCCAGCAGTCCCTGTGCACAGGGCTCCCTATCAGCACTGCCGAGCACAGCGGGCTCCCCGGCCAAGCTCAACGGGCTCCCCAGCACAGCTCACGGGGGCCACCAGCACCACATCATGCCTGGCTCTCCATCATTGCCTGTTCACACAGCTCCCCAGCAGAGCCTGTCCACACGGCTCCCCAGCACCACTGCCCAGCACACCGGGCTCCCCAGCCAGGCTCAACGAGCTCCCCAGCATGGGACACGGGGACCCCCAGCACCACAGCCAGCCTGGCTCTGCAGCAGAGCCTGTTCAAACCACTCCCCAGCAGAACCTGTCCACACGACTCCCCAGCAGCACAGCCCAGTACACCGGGCTCCCCAGCCCATCTCACCGGGCTCCCCAGCACAGCACACGGGGCTTCCAAGCACAGCCTGTCTACACGGTTGGCCAGCACCACAGTCCAGTACACCGGGCTCCCCAGCCCAGCTCACCAGGCCCCCCAGCACAGCACACGGGGGCCCCCAGCGCCACAGCCCGCCTGGCTCTCCATCAGAGCCTGTTCAACCCTCTCCCCAGCAGAGCCTGTCCACACGGCTCCCCAGCACCACAGCCCAGCACACCGGGCTCGCCAGCCCAGCTCACCGGGCTCCCCAGCACAGCACACGGGGCTCCCCAGCACAGCCTGTCTAAACGGTTGGCCAGCACCACAGTCCAGTAAACCGGGCTCCCCAGCCCAGCTCACCAGGCCCCCCAGCACAGCACACGTGGGCCCCCACCGCCACAGCCCGCCTGGCTCTCCATCAGAGCCTGTTCAACCCTCTCCCCAGCAGAGCCTGTCCACACGGCTCCCCAGCACCACAGCCCAGCACACCGGGCTCCCAAGCACAGCTCAACGGGCTCCCCAGCACAGCACACGGGACAACCCAGCACCACAGCCCGCCTGGCTCTCAATCAGAGCCTGTTCACACCGCTCCCAAGCTGCGCCTGTATACACGGCTCCCCAGCACCACAGCCCAGCACACCGGGATCCCCAGCCCCGCTCACCGGGCTCCCCAGCACAGCACACGGGGGCCCCCAGCACCACAGCCAGCCTGGCTCTCCATCAGAGCCTCTTCACACCGCTCCCCAGCAGAGCCTTTCCAAACGGCTCCCCAGCACCACAGCCCAGCACACCGGGCTCCCCAGCCCTTCTCACCGGGCACCGTTGCAGAGCACACGGAGGCCCCCAGCACCACAGCCCGCCTGGCTCTCCATCAGAGCCTGTTCACACCGCTCCCCAGCAGAGCCTGTCCACACGGCTCCCCAGCAGCACAGCCCAGCACACCAGGATCCACAGCCGATCTCACCGGGCTCCGCAGCACAGCACACGGGACCCCCCAGCACCACAGCCCAGCACACCGCGCTCCCCAGCCCAGCTCAACGGGCTCCCCAGCACAGCACACGGGGCCCCCCAGCACAACAGCAAGCCTGGCTCTCCATCAGAGCCTGTTCACACCACTCCTCAGCAGAGCCTGTGCACACGGCTCCCCAGCATCACAGCCCAGCATACCGGGCTCCCCAGCACACCACACGAGGGCCACCAGCAACACAGCCCGCCTGGCTCTCCAGCAGAGCCTGTTCAAACCGCTCCCCAGCAGATCATGTCCACACGGATCCCAAGCAGCACAGCCCAGGACACCGGGCTCCCCAGCCCAGCACAACGGGTTCCCCAGCACAGCACACGGGGGCCCCCAGCACCACGGCCCGCCTGGCTCTCCAGCAGAGCCTGTTCAAACCACTCCGTCGCAGAACCTGTCCACACGGCTCCCCAGCAGCACAGCCCAGCATACTGGGCTCTCCAGCCGAGCTGACCGGGCTCCCCGGCACAGCAAACGGGGGCCCCTAACACCACAGCCCGCTTGGCTTTCCATCAGAGCCTGTTCACACCGCTCCCAAGCAGAGCCTGTCTACACGGCTCCCCAGCAGAACGGCCTAGCACACCGGACTCCCCAGAACAGCACACGGGGCCACCCAGCACCACAGCCCGCCTTGCTCTCCATGAGAGCCTGTTCAAACCTCTCCGCAGCAGAGACTGTCCACACGGTTCCCCAGCAGCACAGCCCAGCACACCAGGCTCCCCAGCACCACAGCCCAGCATACGGGGCTCCCCAGCCGAGCACACCGGGCTCCCCAGCACAGCACACGGGGCAGCCCAGCACCAAAGCCCGCCTGGCTCTCCATCAGAGCCTGTTGAAACCACTCCCCAGCAGAGCCTGTCCACACGGCAACCCAGCACCACAGCCCAGAACACCGGGCTCCCAAAACCAGCTCACCGGGCTCCCCAGCACACGGGGGCCCCCAGCAACACAGCGCGCCTTGCCTTCCAGCAGAGCCTTTTCACACCGCTCCCCAGCAGAGCCTGTCTCCATGGCTCCGCAGCACCACAGCCAGGCACACCGGGCTCCCCAGCCCAGCTCACCGGGCTCCCCAGCACAGCACACGGGGGCCCCCAGCAACACAGCGCGCCTTGCCTTCCAGCAGAGCCTTTTCACACCGCTCCCCAGCAGAGCCTGTCTACACGGCTCCCCAGCAGCACAGCCCAGCACACCAGGCTCCACAGCCGATCTCACCGGGCTCCCCAGCACAGCACACGGGGGCCCCCAGCACAGCACACGGGGGCCCCCAGCACCACAGCCCACGTTGCTCTCCAGCAGAGCCTGTTAAAACCACTCCCCAGCAAAACCTGTCCACACGCCTCCCCAGCAGCACAGCCTAGCACAGCGGCCTCCCCAGCACAGCAAACGGGGGCCACCAACACCACATCCCGCCTGGCTCTCCATCATGGCCTGTTCACACCGCTCCCCAGCAGAGCCTGTCCACACGGCTCCCCAGCACCACAGCTGAGCACACCGGGCTCCCCAGCAAGGCTCAACGGGGTACCCAGCAAAGAACACGGGGCCCCCCAGAACCACAGCCCGCCTGGGTCTCCATCAGAGCCTCTCCACACCGCTCCTCAGCAGAGCCTGTCCACACGGCTCCCCAGCACCACTGCCCAGCACACCGGGCTCCCCAGCCCAGCACACCGGACTCCCCGGCCAAGCACACCGGGCTCCCAACATAGCACACGGGGGCCCCCAGCACAACAGCCCGCCTGGCTCTCCATCAGAGCCATTTCACACCGCTCCCCAGCAGAACCTGTCCACACAACTCCCCAGCACCACAGCCCAGAACACCGGGCTCCCCAGCCTACCTCAACGGGCTCCCCAGCACAGCACACGGGGCCCCCCAGCACAACAGCCCGCCTGACTCTCCAGCAGAGCCTGTTCAAACCACTCGCCAGCAGAGCCTGTGCACACGGCTCCCCAGCACAACAGCCCAGCACACCGGGCTCCCCAGCACAAATCAACGGGCTCCCCAGCACAGCACACGGGGCCCCCCAGCACCACAGCTTGCCTGGTTCTCCATCAGAGCCTGTTCACACCGCCCCCTAGCAGAGCCTGTCCACACGGCTCCCCAGCAGCACAGCCCAGTTCACAGGCCTCCCCATCACAGAACACGGGGCCCCCCAGCACCACAGCCCGCCTGGTTCTCCAGCAGAGCCTATTCACGCCGCTCCCCAGCAGAGCCTGTCAACACGGCTCCCCAGCAGCACAGCCCAGCACACCGGGCTCCCCAGCCCACCTCACCGGGCTTCCCAGCACAGCACACGGGGCCCCCCAGCACCACAGCCCGCCTGGCTCTCCATCAGAGCCTGTTCACACCGCTCCCCAGCTGAGCCTGTCCACACGGCTCAACAGCAACACAGCCCAGCACACCGGGCTCCCCAGCCCAGCTCACCGGGCTCCCCAGCACAGCACACGGAGGCCCCCAGCACCACAGCCAGCCTGGCTCTCCATCAAAGCCTCTTCACACCGCTCCCCAGTCGAGCCTTTCCACACGGCTCCCCAGCACCACAGCCCAGCACACCGGGCTCCCCAGCCCTGCTCACCGGGCTCCGCAGCAGAGCACACGGGGGCCCCCAGCACCACAGCCCGCCTGGCTCTCCATCAGAGCCATTTCACACCGCTCCCCAGCAGAACCTGTCCACACAACTCCCCAGCACCACAGCCCAGAACACCGGGCTCCCCAGCCTTCCTCAACGGGATCCCCAGCAAAGCACACGGGACCCCCCAACACCAAAGCCCTCCTGGCTCTCCATCAGAGCCTGTTCAGACGGCTCTCCATCAGAGCCTGTTCACACAGCTCCCTAGCAGAGCCTGTCCACACGGCTCCCCAGCAGCACAGCCCAGTTCACAGGCCTCCCCATCACAGAACACGGGGCCCCCCAGCACCACAGCCCGCCTGGTTCTCCAGCAGAGCCTATTCACGCCGCTCCCCAGCAGAGCCTGTCAACACGGCTCCCCAGCAGCACAGCCCAGCACACCGGGCTCCCCAGCCCACCTCACCGGGCTTCCCAGCACAGCACACGGGGCCCCCCAGCACCACAGCCCGCCTGGCTCTCCAGCAGAGCCTGTTCAAACCGCTCCCCAGCTGACCCTGTCCACACTGCTCACCAGCACCACAGATCAGCACACCGGGCTCCCCAGCCCTGCTCACCGGGCTCCCCAGCACAGCACACGGGGCCCCCCAGCAGAGCCTGTCTACACGGTTGGCCTGGACCATAGCCCATCACACCTGGCTCCCAAGCCCAGCTCACCATGCGCCCCAGCATAGCACACGGGGGCCCCCAGCACCACAGCCCGCCTTGCTCTCCATCAGAGCCTGTTCACACCGCTCCGCAGCAGAGCCTGTCTACACGGCTCCCCATCACCAAAGCCCAGCAAACCGGGCTCCCCAGCCCAGCTCAACGGGCTCCCCAGCACAGCACACGGGGCCCCCCAGCACAGCACACGGTCCCCCCCAGCACCACAGCCAGCCTGGCTCTCCATCAGAGCCTTTTCAAACCACTACCCAGCAGAGCGAGTCCACACGGCTCCCAAGCACCACAGCCCAGCCCACTGGGATCCCCAGCCCAGCTCACCGGGCTCCAAAGCACAGCACACGGGGCCCCCCAGCAGAGCCTGTCTACACGGTTGGCCTGTACCATAGCCCAGCACACCTGGCTCCCAAGCCAAGTTCACCAGGCGCCCCAGCATAGCACACGGGGGCCCGCAGCACCACAACCCGCCTTGCTCTCCATCAGAGCCTGTTCACACCGCTCCGCAGCAGAGCCTGTATATACGGCTCCCCATCACCAAAGCCCAGCAAACCGGGCTCCCCAGCCCAGCTCAACGGGCTCCCCAGCACAGCACACGGGACCCCCCAGCACCACAGCCCAGCACACCGGGCTCCCCAGCCAAGCTCACCGGACTCCCCAGCACAGCACACGGGCGCCCCCAGCACCACAGCCCGCCTGGCTCTCCAGCAGAGCCTGTTCAAACCACTCCCCAGCACAGCCTGTCCACAAGCCTCACCAGCAGCACAGCCCAGAACACCGGGCTCCCCAGCCCAGCTCACCGGACTCCCCAGCACAGCACACGGGGGCCCCCAACACCACAGCCTGCATGGCTTACCATCAGAGCCTTTTCACACCGCTCGTCTGCAGAGCCTTTCCACACGGCTCCCCAGCAGCACACCCTAGGACACCGGGCTCCCCAGCCAAGCTCACCGGGCTCCCCAGCACAGCACACGAGGGCCCCCAGCACCAAAGCCCGCCTGGCTCTCCAGCAGAGCCTCTTCACACCGCTCCCCAGCAGAGCCAATCCACACGGCTCCCCAGCAGCACAGCCCAGCACAGAGGGCTCCATAGCCGATCTCACCGGGCTCCGCAGCACAGCACACGGGGCCCCCCAGCACCACAGCCCATCACACCGGGCTCCCCAGCCCAGCTCAACGAGCTCCCCAGCACTGCACACGGGGACCCACAGCACCACAGCCCGCCTGGCTGTCCAGCAGAGCCTGTTAAGACGGCTCTCCATCAGAGCCTGTTCACACCGCTCCGCAGCAGAGCCTGTCCACACGGCTCCCCAGCACCAAAGCCCAGCACACCGGGCTCCCCAGCAAAGCACACGGGGCCCCCCAGCACCACAGCTCACCTGGCTCTCCATCAGAGACTGTTCACACCGCTCCCCAGCAGAGCCTGTTCACACAGCTCCCCAGCAGAGCCTGTCTACACGGCTACCCAACACCACAGCCCAGCACACTGGGCTCCCCAGCCAAGCTCACCGGGCTCCTGACCAAAGCACACGGGGGCCCCCAGAACCACAGCCCTCCTGGCTGTCCATCAGAGCCAGTTCACACCGCTCCCCTGCAGAGCCTGTCTGCACGGCTCCCCAGCACCACAGCCCAGCACACCGGGAACCGCAGCCCAGCTCACCATGCCCCCCAGCACAGCACACGGGGGCCCCCAGCACCACAGCCCGCCTGGCTTTCAAGCAGAGCCTTTTCACACCGCTCCCCAGCAGAGCCTGTCCACACGGCTCCCCAGAAGAGCCTCTCCACACGGCTTCCCAGCACCACAGCCCAGCACACCGGGCTCCCCAGCCCAGGTCACCGGGCTCCCCAGCACGGCACACGGGGCCGCCCAGCAAAACAGCCCGCCTGGCTGTCATGCAGAGCCTGTTCAAACCACTCCCCAGCAGACCTTGTCCACACGGCTCCCCAGCACCACAGCCCAGCACACCTGGCTCCCCAGCACAGCACACGGGGCCCCCCAGGAGAGCCTGTCTACATGGTTGGCCAGCACCACAGCCCAGCACACCGGGCTCCCCAGCCCAGCTCACCGGGCTCCCCGGCACAACACACGGGGCCCCCCAGCACCACAGCCCGCCTGGCTCTCCATCAGAGCCTGTTCACACCGCTCCGCAGCAGAGCCTGTCCACACGGCTCCCCAGCACCACAGCCCAGCAGACCGGGCTCCCCAGCACAGCACACGGGGCCCCCCAGTACCACAGCTCACCTGGCTCTCCGTCAGAGCCTGTTGAACCCTCTCCCCAGCAGAGCCTTTTCACACCGCTCCCCAGCAGAGCCTGTCTACACGGCTCCCCAGCACCACAGCCCAGCACACGGGGCTCCCCAGCCCTGCTCACCGGGCTCCCCAGCACAGCACACGGGGCCCCCCAGAGCCACAGCCCGCCTGGCTCTCCATCAGAGCCAGTTCAAACCACTCCCCAGCAGAGCCTGTCGACACAGCTCCCCAGCAGCACAGCCCAGCACACCGGGCTCCCCAGCACCACAGCCCAGCACACGGGGCTCCCCAGCCCAGCACACCGGGCTCCCCAGCACAGCACACGGGGCCCTCCAGCACCACAGCCAGCCTGGCTCTCCATCAGACCCAGGCGGAATCCCCAGCACAGCACACGGGGCCCCCCAGGACCACAGCCCGCCTGGCTCTCCATCAGAGCCTGTTTAAACAACTCCAAAGCAGAGCCTGTCCACACGGCAACCCAGCAGTACAGCCCAGCACACCGGGCTCCACAGCCCAGCACATCGGGCTCCCCAGCACAGCAGACGGGGGCCCCCAGCACTACAGCCCGCCTGGCTCTCCATAAGAGCCTGTTCACACCGCTCCGCAGCAGAGCCTGTTCACACCGCTCCCCAGCAGAGCCTGTCTACACGGCTCCCCAGCACCACAGCCCAGCACACTGGGCTCCCCAGCCCAGCTCAACGGGCCCCCTAGCACAGCACATGAGGGCCCCCAGTACAACAGCCCGCCTGGCTCTCCATCAGAGCCTGTTTAAACCACTCCAAAGCAGAGCCTGTACACACGGCAACCCAGCAGCACAGCCCAGCACACCGGGCTCCACAGCCCAGCACATCGGGCTCCCCAGCACAGCAGACGTGGCCCCCCAGCACCACAGCCCGCCTGGCTCTCCATCAAAGCCTGTTCACACCGCTCCCCAGCAGAGCCTGTCTACACGGTTCGCCAGCACCAGAGACCAGCACACCGGGCTCCTCGGCCCAGCTCACCGGGCTCCCCAGCAGAGCACACCGGGCCCCCCAGCACCACAGCCTGCCTGGCTCTCCATCAAAGCCTGTTCACACCGCTCCCCAGCAGAGCCTGTCTACAAGGCTCCCCAGCACCACAGCCCAGCACACCGGGCTCCCCAGCCCAGCTCAACGGGCTCCCCAGGACAGCACACGTGGCCCCACAGCACCACAGCCCGCCTGGCTCTCCATCAGAGCCTGGTCACAGCGCTCAGCAGCAGAACCTGTCCACACGGCTTGCCAGCACCACAGCCGAGCACACCGGGCTCTACAGCACAGCACACGGGGGCCCCCAGCACCACAGCCCGCCTGGCTCTCCATAAGAGCCTGTTCACACGGCTCCCCAGCACCACAGCCCAGCACACCGGGCTCCCCAGCCCAGCTCACCGGGCTCCCAAGCCCAGCTCACCGTGGTCCCCAGCAAAGCAAACGGGGGCCCCCAGCACCACAGCGCGCCTTGCTCTCCAGCAGAGCCTGTGCAAACCGCTCCCCAGCAGAGCCTGTCCACACGGCTCCCCAGCAGCACAGCCCAGCACACCGGGCTCCCCAGCCCAGCAAACCGGGCTCCCCAGCACAGCACACGGGGGCCCCCAGCACCACGGCCTGCGTGGCTCTCCAGCAGAGCCTTTTCAAACCACTCCCAAGCACAGCCTGTCCACACGGCTCCCCAGCAGCACAGCCCAGCACACCGGGCTCCCCAGCCCAGCATACGGGGGCCCCCAGCACCACAGCGCGCCTGGTTCTCCATCAGTGCCTGTTCACACCGCTCCCCAGCAGAGCCTGTCCACACGGCTCCCTAGCAGCACAGCCCAGCACACCGGGCTCCCCAGCACAGCACACGGGGGCCCCAGCACAGCACACGGGGCCCCCCAGCACCACAGCCCGCCAGGCTCTCCAGCAGAGCCTGTTCAAACCGCTCCCCAGCAGAGCCTGTCCACACGGCTAACCAACAGCACAGCCCAGCACACCGGGCTCCTCAGCCCAGCTCACCGGGCTCCCCAGCACAGCACACGGGGGCCCCCTGCACCAAAGCCCGCCTGGCTCTCCATCAGAGCCTGTTGACACCGCTCCCCAGAACAGCCTGTCTACACGGCTCCCCAGCACCACAGCCCAGCACACCGGGCTCCCCAGCCCAGCTCAC
The DNA here is from genome assembly GCA_024666655.1 of Dascyllus trimaculatus. Classification (NCBI taxonomy): domain Eukaryota; kingdom Metazoa; phylum Chordata; class Actinopteri; family Pomacentridae; genus Dascyllus; species Dascyllus trimaculatus. The sequence continues at coordinate 55,198 of JAMOIN010000230.1, forward strand.
CGGGCCCCCCAGCACAGCACACGGGGGCCCCCAGCACCACAGCCCGCGTTGCTCTCCAGCAGAGCCTGTTCAAACCACTCCCCAGCACAGCCTGTCCACAGGGCTCCCCAGCAGCACGGCCCAGAACACCGGGCTCCCCAGCCCAGCTCACCGGGCTCCCCAGCACAGCACACGGGGGCCCCCATCACCACAGCGCGCCTGGTTCTCCATCAGAGCCTGTTCACACCGCTCCCCAGCAGAGCCTGTCTACACGGCTTGCCAGCACCACAGCCGAGCACACCGGGCTCTACAGCACAGCACACGGGGGCCCCCAGCACCACAGCCCGCCTGGCTCTCCATAAGAGCCTGTTCACACGGCTCCCCAGCACCACAGCCCAGCACACCGGGCTCCCCAGCCCAGCTCACCGGGCTCCCAAGCCCAGCTCACCGTGGTCCCCAGCAAAGCAAACGGGGGCCCCCAGCACCACAGCGCGCCTTGCTCTCCAGCAGAGCCTGTGCAAACCGCTCCCCAGCAGAGCCTGTCCACACGGCTCCCCAGCAGCACAGCCTAGCACACCGGGCTCCCCAGCCCAGCAAACCGGGCTCCCCAGCACAGCACACGGGGGCCCCCAGCACCACGGCCTGCGTGGCTCTCCAGCAGAGCCTTTTCAAACCACTCCCAAGCACAGCCTGTCCACACGGCTCCCCAGCAGCACAGCCCAGCACACCGGGCTCCCCAGCCCAGCATACGGGGGCCCCCAGCACCACAGCGCGCCTGGTTCTCCATCAGTGCCTGTTCACACCGCTCCCCAGCAGAGCCTGTCCACACGGCTCCCTAGCAGCACAGCCCAGCACACCGGGCTCCCCAGCACAGCACACGGGGGCCCCCAGCACAGCACACGGGGCCCCCCAGCACCACAGCCCGCCAGGCTCTCCAGCAGAGCCTGTTCAAACCGCTCCCCAGCAGAGCCTGTCCACACGGCTAACCAACAGCACAGCCCAGCACACCGGGCTCCTCAGCCCAGCTCACCGGGCTCCCCAGCACAGCACACGGGGGCCCCCTGCACCAAAGCCCGCCTGGCTCTCCATCAGAGCCTGTTGACACCGCTCCCCAGAACAGCCGGTCTACACGGCTCCCCAGCACCACAGCCCAGCACACCGGGCTCCCCAGCCCAGCTCACCGGGCTCCCCAGCACAGCACACGGGGGCCCCCAGCACCACAGCCCGCGTTGCTCTCCAGCAGAGCCTGTTCAAACCACTCCCCAGCACAGCCTCTCCACAGGGCTCCCAAGCAGCACAGCCCAGAACACCGGGCTCCCCAGCCCAGCTCACCGGGCTCCCCAGCACAGCACACGGGGGCCCCCATCACCACAGCGCGCCTGGCTCTCCAGCAGAGCCTGTTCACACCGCTCCCCAGCAGAGCCTGTCTACACGGCTCCCCAGCAGTACAGCCCAGAACACCGGGCTCCCCAGCACAGCACACGGGGGCCCCCAGAACCACAGCCCGCCCGGCTCTCCAGCAGAGCTTCTTCACACCGCTCCCCAGCAGAGCCTGTCTACATGGCTCCACAGCACCACAGCCCAGCACACCGGGCTCCCCAGCCCAGCTCAACGCGCTCCCCAGCACAGCACACGGGGCCCCCCAGCACCACAGCCCGCCTGGCTCTCCAGCAGAGCCTGTTCAAATCACTCCCCAGCAGAGCCTGTCCACACGGCTCCCCAGCAGAGCATGTCCACACGGCTCCCCATCAGCACAGCCCAGCACACCGGACTCCCCAGCCCAGCTCACCGGGCTCCCCAGCCCAGCACACCGGGCTCCCCAGCACAGCACATGGGGGCCCCCAAACACCACAGCACACCTGGATTTCCATCAGAGCCTGTTCAAACCGCTCCCCAGAACAGCCTGTCTACACGGCTCCCCAGCACCACAGCCCAGCACACCGGGCTCCCCAGCCCAGCTCACCGGGCTCCCCAGCACAGCACACGGGGGCCCCCAGCACCACAGCCCGCGTTGCTCTCCAGCATAGCCTGTTCAAACCACTCCCCAGCACAGCCTGTCCACAGGGCTCCCCAGCAGCACAGCCCAGAACACCGGGCTCCCCAGCCCAGCTCACCGGGCTCCCCAGCACAGCACACGGGGGCCCCCATCACCACAGCGCGCCTCTTCTCCATCAGAGCCTGTTCACACCGCTCCCCAGCAGAGCCTTTCTACGCGGCTCCCCAGCAGTACAGCCCAGAACACCGGGCTCCCCAGCACAGCACACGGGGGCCCCCAGAACCACAGCCCGCCCGGCTCTCCAGCAGAGCTTGTTCACACCGCTCCCCAGCAGAGCCTGTCTACATGGCTCCCCAGCACCACAGCCCAGCACACCGGGGTCCCCAGCCCAGCTCAACGCGCTCCCCAGCACAGCACACGGGGCCCCCCAGCACCACAGCCCGCCTGGCTCTCCAGCAGAGCCTGTTCAAATCACTCCCCAGCAGAGCCTGTCCACACGGCTCCCCATCAGCACAGCCCAGCACACCGGACTCCCCAGCCCAGCTCACCGGGCTCCCCAGCACAGCACACCGGGCTCCCCAGCACAGCACATGGGGGCCCCCAAACACCACAGCACACCTGGATTTCCATCAGAGCCTCTTCAAACCGCTCCCCAGCAGAGCCTGTCCACACGGCTAACCAGCAGCACAGCCCAGCACACCGGGCTCCTCAGCCCAGCTCACCGGGCTCCCCAGCACAGCACACGGGGGCCCCCTGCACCAAAGCCCGCCTGGCTCTCCATCAGAGCCTGTTGACACCGCTCCCCAGAACAGCCTGTCTACACGGCTCCCCAGCACCACAGCCCAGCACACCGGGCTCCCCAGCCCAGCTCACCGGGCTCCCCAGCACAGCACACGGGGGCCCCCAGCACCACAGCCCGCGTTGCTCTCCAGCAGAGCCTGTTCAAACCACTCCCCAGCACAGCCTGTCCACAGGGCTCCCCAGCAGCACAGCCCAGCTCACCGGGCTCCCCAGCCCAGCTCACCGGGCTCCCCAGCACAGCACACGGGGGCCCCCAGCACCACAGCCCGCCTGGCTCTCCAGCAGATCCTCTTCAAACCACTCCCCAGCAGAGCCTGTCCACACGGCTCCCCAGTGTAACCCACGTTTAGTTATTTATTTATTTATTTATTCATTTTGCGGACCCTTTCTAAACTTCCTATAAATTAGTGGTCACAAGGGTTCACTTCCTCTCCGTCTCCACTGTGGCTGTGGCGTGCATCAGCGTCACAAAAAATTGACCGAATTAATGATCATCAAAATCAATCAATGCCAGTCAATGGTGAGTTCTTTCCCGACAAATTTCAGATTACCGACAAGTTTCAAGTAATGAAACCATAGAACTGTTATTTATACACTGTTTTGCCAGAATCGGCATTGACCAAATCCTGTTCAATACTCCGTCGGGGGAACTCCGCAGATTTCCTGTCGGCCGAGCGTTGAAGCGAAGCTTTAATATTCGTTTTAAAGGTAACCGATGATTTTTGTTTAAAATGGAAACAGCCGAATTGTATGTGTTATGCTATTTTAATTACTCGCTCAGGTAATTTGGAGAGTTATTTTTGTTTCGAGCAGTTCCATTACTTTTTGTGATTGGCGCTACAAAGGCTACGAGGTTTGGTCACCATTTGCTTTGATGTAAACGTAGCTACGGATTTGAATGAATAAATATTGCGCAATAATTGAAACCCTGTTTTAAAAAGTTGAAATTCAATATTGAATAGTTTGATAAATTACAAAAGGTTGACTTTGATGTTGATTTTGATTATGAATATTGATGTGGTACTGCTGTACTAGATTAAGGTGTTATTTTTTTGTTACTATTGTAACTTTAATTTATTAGTGACAATTAATTAATTAAAAAATTAATGTATGTATGTATTTGAATGCATTTTATTTAGCTTGTATGTTTATGCATACATTGATTTTATTTTGATACTGACTTGACTATTTGAAATGCAGTACTTATGTGTATTTTTGACCTTCCAGGTCAGGTTTTTTTTACCCCGGATAAATTTTGGAGTTCTTCCTGATGGACTTTCATTCATACCTCTCAACTCCAATGGCGAGCTAGACCCACTACTGGTAGGACAAGTCAGAAACTCACACCCTATGGACAAACCTGCTTGGATTTAAAGGATTTGACATGAACCTTTGATTTATTGTGGACAATTTTTTTCCCCCTTACTGGAATTGTATATTGGTTGTATTGGTTGGTTTTTGTAAATTTATTTTTTTGTAAATACACACACTCAACTACACTGCTGCCTTGGTGTTCATTCAAAAATTCAGGCTCCTTAAAAGAACAGTCTTCTGGAGCCGCTCTGGTAGCCGTAGTCAACCGCCAGCCCAAAAAGCGTTACATCTGTGGCGAGCTAGCCAGGAGCCTGTATTGTGGATGGTTTTGTGTGTGTGTGTACTTACCTGTCAGAGCAGCAATAACCAGAACCCAAATGCAGACACCAAGCACACGGAAGGTAAACAAATTTAACAAAGTTTATTTCTTTTAACAGAAGCAAAGAAACACTAAATAGAACCGAGCAATAAATAACTTAACAGAGCTAAACCAGAGTCTATTCAATAATTGTGGAAAACTAACTAAAACCACAAAAAACGCTAAACTAACAACAAAGATAGATAAACTAACGAAAGCCAGGAATTTAACAAAGCTAAGGAAACAAAACGGGCAACCTGAAACTAACCTAAACAGACTACCGGGGCAGGCAGGCTCTTGGAGATCGGAGTCCGAACAGACGGGCCGGAGCAGAGACAGGTGACCGTCAGCAGATCCAGCGGCTGGCCGGCAGCCCTCGGGCCGCGTCGGGGCACGATCGGGGTCCAAACAGAAAGCTCCCGGGCAAGCAGGTAAGCAGGCAGGCGGGCAGGCAAGCGGGCAGGTAAGCAGCGGAACTGGACCGGCAGAATAGGGTAAGGAGAGTCAACGATCTGGCGGAGAGTGGGTGTATGATCCGGTGTTTTATTGATGTGGCGATTCATTGCAGGTGCGCCGGTCCGCAGCTGCCTCAGATTCCTGCAATTGCCTGACAGAGCGGGAGAGGATGAGAGAGAGAGAGAGAAAGAGAGAGAGCGCTAGGCAGGGGCAGAGGCTGGTCCAGGGTTCCTAACATTACCCCCCCCTCTACGTGCGCCTCCTGGCGCACGACGAAGCCGGTCCGGATGCCGGCGGCGGAAGTCCCTGACGAGACCGGGATCCAAAATCTGCCGGCGTG
>JAMOIN010000118.1:0-60379 GCA_024666655.1 Dascyllus trimaculatus
GTTAGGTAGCAGGGTTACTACCTGTCTCTGGGTTAGGTAGCAGGGTTACTACCTGTCTGTGGGTTAGGTAGCAGGGTTACTACCTGTCTGTGGGTTAGGTATCAGGGTTACTACCTGTCTGTGGGTTAGGTAGCAGGGTTACTACCTGTCTCTAGGTTAGGTAGCAGGGTTACTACCTGTCTGTGGGTTAGGTAGCAGGGTTACTACCTGTCTCTAGGTTAGGTAGCAGGGTTACTACCTGTCTGTGGGTTAGGTAGCAGGGTTACTACCTGACTCCTGTTTTACTGTTAAACTGTACTAATAAAGCACAGATTATTGTTATTATTATTATTATTATTTAAGATCCTGCTCATTCTAATGAACAGCTGTAGTAGAAACAGGATGTTTCCATGAAGCTCGTTGTAATTCAACATCTGTTGACTGAACACAAACTCAGCTCTTACATTTAGAAGTTCGGACACTCGGCAGCTGTGTTCATGTTGATGCAGCGATAAACTCACAGCAAAGAATGAACATGTGACCAGAAGTCAAACAACCAATCAGACGATTTCCAGGTTCAGTTTTTGCTGAAACGTGAAATTCAGACATGAAGTTACACAATCAGAGTGGTCCTGAGAAGATCTGCAGCTGAGCACCGAGACGTCTGATTGGTCAGTGTGAGGCAGGTGGAGGTGCTCTGATTGGTCAGTGTGAGGCAGGTGGAGGAGCTCTGATTGGTCAGTGTGAGGCAGGTGGAGGAGCTCTGATTGGTCAGTGTGAGGCAGGTGGAGGAGCTCTGTGAGTTGTGGGGCTGGTTGTGCTTTAACATTTAAAACATTTTGATCAAAGAACCCTGTAGATTCTGTTTGGGCTGCAGTGACGCCTGTCGGCCAGCAGGAGGCGTCGTGTGTTCAGTCAAAGGAAGATGCTGCTGTGTTTAATTCAAAATCTGATTCGTCTATTCTGGATAATATGAGCAGGTGTAAGAAGCTCAGCTGATGAGTAAACATTTATGATTCATTCATGCTGTAATGTGCAGAAACACCAAACACAGAGTTAATCAGAACTAACTTATCTATTTATTTTATTACTCTATGGACCGTACATGATTTGTGTCCTTAATAAAGTGATTAAAGTGAAATTGATTAAACTCCAGTGAAATGTTTCCTGTGAAGTTCACGAGTATCAGACCAGATAAAACACCAAGGCTGTCTCAGTTCATTGTCTGGTTGAAATGTGATGGTTCAGGAGTTTAGACTTTTAATTCACGGTTGATTTAGTAGAATTTAAACAATAATAATAATAATATTAATAATACAACCTTTCAAGACTCTCAAGGACACCGTACAGATAAAAGCACAAAAATAATATACAGAGGCATACAGTCAAATACTATAAATACAAGAAATACAATGCTACAAATATGAACTAGATTTGTAAATACGGACTTCAGATAAATATTAAATAAACATGAACCTCAGCTGCAGCTCCAACCGCCCAGGTCACCTGTACGGTCACCTGTTCAGGTTCTCACAGAGCAGGAGAGCCTGAACAGGTGAGTTCTGAGGTGGGATTTGAAGAGTGGGAGTGAATCAATACTGCTGAGGTCGGGGGGTGAACTCATGAACAGATGTCACATGGCAGTGAGGCGAGCAGAGGGGAGGGGGAGGGGGAGGCGGATCGACGAGGAGGATCTGAGGGTGAGGGTGGGTGTGGTAATGAGGAGAAGGTCATCAGGGTACGGAGGGGCGAGGTCCTGGACGGCCTTGAAAATGAGAAGTAATGTTTAGTACTGGACATGATGTGGAACAGGGAGCCAGTGGAGCTGTTCCAGGTGTGATTGACAGGTGGATGGGGCTCCGGTGGGAACACACACTGCTGAGTTTGGACAAGTTGAAGCTGGTGGAGGGTTTCCTGGGGGAGACCAAGCAGAGGGGAGGTGCAGTAGTCAAACTGAGAGGTGACTGGACTGTGGACCAGTATGGCAGCGGTACGAGGTGAGAGGGAGGGGGGGGAGATGAAGGTGGACCAGGTGATGTTGTTCATGTGTGTCGTCGAGGATGACACCCAGACTCTTAACCTGAGGGGGGACAGATGGGGGAGGTGTCAGTGGATAGAATGAAACTGGGGATCTGGTCATCGTGGACTTAAAGCCACCAAGTAGCATCTCTGTGTTGCTGCTGAAATAACATCAGTTCACACGGACCGAATGCAGCGTCAGAGATTCAAACCTTCGGTCCAGTGAGAGTCACAGTGAAGCTTCTGAATATTGATGCTGCAGAGAAGCTGAAGGTTTTAACAGCAAAACAGACTCAACCACCGTCCACCTGGATGATGCTGAGTCACCTGACCGAGCCCCGTCCCCCGTCCGGGTCTGGCTTCAGTCTTTCACTGTTCTGTGTTCTGCATTCAGGCTCTGATGGGAGGAATTAAAAAGCTGTTCATGTGGATGAAAGAACAAAAAAACTCACAGAAATGGAGGTTCAGGAAGAGCAGAACCGAAAAACTCATCAGTCAGTAAACAGAAGGCAGCGTCCATGAACGGCCTCATCACCGCCATGAGAACCAGCATGAAGCCGAAGCTCTGCAACGTTCCAGCGTTCTCCAGTCAGACTCTTGTTTCATCGTTCTCCAGTGAGACTCTTGTTTCATCGTTCTCCAGTCAGACTCTTGTTTCATCGTTCTCCAGTGAGACTCTTGTTTCATCGTTCTCCAGTCAGACTCTTGTTCCAACGTTCTCCAGTCAGACTCTTGTTCTAACGTTCTCCAGTCAGACTCTTGTTTCATCGTTCTCCAGTCAGACTCTTGTTCCAACGTTCTCCAGTCAGACTCTTGTTCTAACGTTCTCCAGTCAGACTCTTGTTTCATCGTTCTCCAGTCAGACTCTTGTTCCAACGTTCTCCAGTCAGACTCTTGTTCCAACGTTCTCCAGTCAGACTCTTGTTCCAACGTTCTCCAGTCAGACTCTTGTTTCATCGTTCTCCAGTCAGACTCTTGTTCTAACGTTCTCCAGTCAGACTCTTGTTCCAACGTTCTCCAGTCAGACTCTTGTTCCAACGTTCTCCAGTCAGACTCTTGTTTCATCGTTCTCCAGTCAGACTCTTACTTCATCGTTCTCCAGTCAGACTCTTGTTCCAACGTTCTCCAGTCAGACTCTTGTTTCATCGTTCTCCAGTCAGACTCTTGTTTCAACGTTCTCCAGTCAGACTCTTGTTCCAACGTTCTCCAGTCAGACTCTTGTTCCAACGTTCTCCAGTCAGACTCTTGTTTCATCGTTCTCCAGTCAGACTCTTGTTTCATCGTTCTCCAGTCAGACTCTTGTTCCATCGTTCTCCAGTCAGACTCTTACTTTAACGTTCTCCAGTCAGACTCTTGTTCCAACGTTCTCCAGTCAGACTCTTGTTCCAACGTTCTCCAGTCAGACTCTTGTTCTAACGTTCTCCAGTCAGACTCTTGTTTCATCGTTCTCCAGTCAGACTCTTGTTCCAACGTTCTCCAGTCAGACTCTTACTTCATCGTTCTCCAGTCAGACTCTTGTTCCAACGTTCTCCAGTCAGACTCTTGTTTCATCGTTCTCCAGTCAGACTCTTGTTTCAACGTTCTCCAGTCAGACTCTTGTTCCAACGTTCTCCAGTCAGACTCTTGTTCCAACGTTCTCCAGTCAGACTCTTGTTTCATCGTTCTCCAGTCAGACTCTTGTTTCATCGTTCTCCAGTCAGACTCTTACTTCTACGTTCTCCAGTCAGACTCTTGTTCCATCGTTCTCCAGTCAGACTCTTACTTCTACGTTCTCCAGTCAGACTCTTGTTTCATCGTTCTCCAGTCAGACTCTTGTTCCAACGTTCTCCAGTCAGACTCTTGTTCCATCATTCTCCAGTCAGACTTTTACTTCATTGTTCTCCAGTCAGACTCTTGTTCCATCGTTCTCCAGTCAGACTCTTGTTCCATCGTTCTCCAGTCAGACTCTTGTTCCAACGTTCTCCAGTCAGACTCTTGTTCCAACGTTCTCCAGTCAGACTCTTACTACAACGTTCTCCAGTCAGACTCATGTTTCAACGTTCTCCAGTCAGACTCTTACTTTAACGTTCTCCAGTCAGACTCTTACTTTAATGTTCTCCAGTCAGACTCTTGTTCCAACGTTCTCCATTCAGACTCATGTTTCAACGTTCTCCAGTCAGACTCTTGTTCCATCGTTCTCCAGTCAGACTCTTACTTCAACGTTCTCCAGTCAGACTCTTACTTTAACGTTCTCCAGTCAGACTCATGTTTCAACGTTCTCCAGTCAGACTCTTACTTTAACGTTCTCCAGTCAGACTCTTACTACAACGTTCTCCAGTCAGTCTCTTACTTTAACGTTCTCCAGTCAGACTCTTGTTCCAACGTTCTCCAGTCAGACTCATGTTCCAACGTTCTCCAGTCAGACTCTTACTTTAACGTTCTCCAGTCAGACTCTTACTTCAACGTTCTCCAGTCAGACTCTTGTTCCAACGTTCTCCAGTCAGACTCTTACTTCAACGTTCTCCAGTCAGACTCTTACTTTAACGTTCTCCAGTCAGACTCATGTTCCAACGTTCTCCAGTCAGACTCTTACTTTAACGTTCTCCAGTCAGACTCTTGTTCCAACGTTCTCCAGTCAGACTCTTACTTTAACGTTCTCCAGTCAGACTCTTACTTTAACGTTCTCCAGTCAGACTCTTACTTTAACGTTCTCCAGTCAGACTCTTGTTTCAACGTTCTCCAGTCAGACTCTTACTTTAACGTTCTCCAGTCAGACTCTTACTACAACGTTCTCCAGTCAGTCTCTTACTTTAACGTTCTCCAGTCAGACTCTTGTTCCAACGTTCTCCAGTCAGACTCATGTTCCAACGTTCTCCAGTCAGACTCTTACTTTAACGTTCTCCAGTCAGACTCTTACTTCAACGTTCTCCAGTCAGACTCTTGTTCCATCGTTCTCCAGTCAGACTCTTACTTCAACGTTCTCCAGTCAGACTCTTACTTTAACGTTCTCCAGTCAGACTCATGTTCCAACGTTCTCCAGTCAGACTCTTACTTTAACGTTCTCCAGTCAGACTCTTACTTCAACGTTCTCCAGTCAGACTCTTACTTTAATGTTCTCCAGTCAGACTCTTGTTCCAACGTTCTCCATTCAGACTCATGTTTCAACGTTCTCCAGTCAGACTCTTGTTCCATCGTTCTCCAGTCAGACTCTTACTTCAACGTTCTCCAGTCAGACTCTTGTTCCAACGTTCTCCAGTCAGACTCTTACTTTAACGTTCTCCAGTCAGACTCTTGTTTCAACGTTCTCCAGTCAGACTCTTACTTTAACGTTCTCCAGTCAGACTCTTGTTCCATCGTTCTCCAGTCAGACTCTTACTTTAACGTTCTCCAGTCAGACTCTTGTTTCAACGTTCTCCGATCAGACTCTAGTTTGCTTTCAGCTTGGTGGTTTAGTCAATGAGTCTCCATGTCGTTCTCATTAAACGCCCTCCTCTCAGCCTTTAATCTCATTTGTTCTCAGCCTCCTTCCTTCTGGTCCTCAGGAAGGAAACTTCATCATCATCAGTCAATCAGCTGATTTACTGGAAACAAATGATTCAGACTCAGGAGATCCATGTTTAAGGCTTTGAGCTGAAGCCAGCCAGAGGAATGATGTCAGTCACCTGTGTTCAGTGAAACCTGATCCAGTCTGAGTGAACAGCATCATCACCTGTCACATTGTTATTACACCTGACGTTCACCTGTCCAATCAGACGCCACCATCAGCAGGTTCTGAGCGTCCTGCTGATCCCATGGACCAGGAAATGTTCTGACTGACCTCATGTTGAATCCAGATCATGACAACGTCTTTATTCAGACACAAAGCTGAAATCCACCCCTTAGAAACCAGTTTGTTCAGCCTGAAAACCAGTTCACATTACTGGATTCAGACTGGTTTTAATCTGGTGTCAGACTGGATTCAGACTGGTTTTAATCTGGTGTCAGACTGGATTCAGACTGGTTTAAATCTGGTGTCAGACTGGGTTAAATCTGGTGTCAGACTGGATTCAGACCGGTTTTAATCTGGTGTCAGACTGGTTTAAATCTGGTGTCAGACTGGAGTCAGACTGATTTTAATCTGGTGTCAGACTGGTTTAAATCTGGTGTCAGACTGGTTTTAATCTGGTGTCAGACTGGTTTTAATCTGGTGTCAGACTGGTTTAAATCTGGTGTCAGACTGGATTCAGACCGGTTTTAATCTGGTGTCAGACTGGTTTAAATCTGGTGTCAGACTGGAGTCAGACTGATTTTAATCTGGTGTCAGACTGGTTTAAATCTGGTGTCAGACTGGAGTCAGACTGGTTTTAATCTGGTGTCAGACTGGTTTAAATCTGGTGTCAGACTGGAGTCAGACTGGTTTAAATCTGGTGTCAGACTGGTTTAAATCTGGTGTCAGACTGGAGTCAGACTGATTTAAATCTGGTGTCAGACTGGTTTTAATCTGGTGTCAGACTGGTTTAAATCTGGTGTCAGACTGGAGTCAGACTGATTTTAATCTGGTGTCAGACTGGTTTAAATCTGGTGTCAGACTGGAGTCAGACTGATTTTAATCTGGTGTCAGACTGGTTTTAATCTGGTGTCAGACTGGTTTTAATCTGGTGTCAGACTGGTTTTAATCTGGTGTCAGACTGGTTTTAATCTGGTGTCAGACTGGTTTAAATCTGGTGTCAGACTGGAGTCAGACTGATTTTAATCTGGTGTCAGACTGGTTTTAATCTGGTGTCAGACTGGTTTTAATCTGGTGTCAGACTGGTTTTAATCTGGTGTCAGACTGGTTTAAATCTGGTGTCAGACTGGAGTCAGACTGATTTTAATCTGGTGTCAGACTGGTTTTAATCTGGTGTCAGACTGGTTTTAATCTGGTGTCAGACTGGAGTCAGACTGGTTTTAATCTGGTGTCAGACTGGTTTTAATCTGGTGTCAGACTGGAGTCAGACTGGTTTTAATCTGGTGTCAGAATGGTTTTAATCTGGTGTCAGACTGGAGTCAGGCTGATTTTAATCTGGTGTCAGACTGGAGTCAGACTGGTTTTAATCTGGTGTCAGACTGGTTTTAATCTGGTGTCAGACTGGAGTCAGACTGATTTTAATCTGGTGTCAGACTGGTTTTAATCTGGTGTCAGACTGGTTTTAATCTGGTGTCAGACTGGAGTCAGACTGCTTTTGATCTGGTGTCAGACTGGAGTCAGACTGGTTTTAATCTGGTGTCAGACTGGAGTCAGACTGATTTTAATCTGGTGTCAGACTGGAGTCAGACTGATTTTAATCTGGTGTCAGACTGGTTTTAATCTGGATTCAGACTGATTTTTATCTGGATTCAGACCGGTTTCACTTCAGTCTCAGACTAGGTTCAGAAAGATTTTAATCTAGTTTTGATTTAATTTTGGTCTTGGTTTTGGACTTTTGGACCGGTTTAGGGCTGGTTTTGGTCTTGTTTTAGACTGGTTTCATTCTTGGTTTTGGACTGATCTGGGACTGGGTTTGGACTGGTATTGGAGTGGTTTTGGTCTTGTTCTGGACTGGTACTGGCTGTGTTTTGGATCGTTTTTTCGACTTGTTTTTGGACTGGTATTGGTTTTATTTTGGACTGGTGTCAGACTTGGTTTTGGGTTTGATTTGGACTGATCTGGGATTGGTTTTGGACTGGTATTGGAGTGGTTTTGGTTTTGTTTTCAATTCAATTCAGTTTTATTTATATAGCGCATATTTACAACACAGGTCGTCACAAAGCGCTTAACATTGTCAGAAAGAACAGGAAACAGAAAAACCGGAAACAGAAAAAGAAAAACCCAACAATCCAAGGTTGCTTTTGGATTCCCTATGAGCAAGCAGTTTTGTACTGGTTCTGGACTTGGTTTTGGACTGGTATTGGATTGGTTTGGGTCTTGTTTTGGACTGGTTTTGACTTGGTATCATACTGGTTTTGGTCTTGTTCTGGATTTGTATTGGACTGGTTTTGGTCTGTTTTAGACTTCTTTGAGTAACAGGTGGGTACCATCACAGGACAGTTATTGATGAAGTGAGTTCTGAGGAGTCAGGTCAGGTGATGCAAGGGGAGGAGCTTCACCTGACTCTGCAGGTGAGGGTGGTTCAGATTTAGGGTTGACAGACTGAAGACAGTGAGAGGAGGATGAAGACGACTGATGGACTGTTTGATGACTGTCTCTCTTGTTGTGTTTTCAGACTGTGGGTGAATTCATTCATCTTTAATATTAATCTGATAATTAAATCCTTTGTTCAACAGCCGCAGCCTCCATAAAGAGAAGGTTCAGTAAACGTTCAAACAAACCAGAGTTACTGCAGAGAAAACCATCAGCTGACTGTGAGAAGCTCAAAGAGGAACTTTGGCTGTTTTTTTATTTCAAGTGACTTCACATAACAGGCTCATGTGGTTTTACTTTGAAATCCCCTGACAGGAAGCAGTCTGTCCAGTTCCCGTTAACTTGCCGTGTTTCGGTGTGAACAGTCCGGACTAACGGACTCTGATCCGGATCATGGACCTGCTGCTGCCGGCTGTTGGTCTCCAGCTGTGACCCTCCAGAGCCGCGGAGCTGCAGCATGCTGCTGCCGGGGAACGAGTCCTCCCGCTGGGCGGACCTGCTGCGGTCCAACCGCTCAGCGCCCGGAGGTCCGGAGCCGGAGGCGGTGTGGGGACCCGGGCCTGAGGCGGTGGTGGTGCCGGTGGTGTTCGGGCTCATCTTCGTGGTGGGGGTGGTGGGGAACTGCCTGGTGATGGTGGTGATCGGGAAGGTGAGACACCTGGGCGCGGGGGGAGGCGGCGGCAGGCGCGCGCTCAGCCCCACCAACGTGTTCGTGCTGAACCTGAGCGTCGCCGACACGTCCTTCCTGCTGTGCTGCGTCCCGCTGCACGCCACCGTCTACTCGCTGCCCGAGTGGCTGTTCGGAGGCTTCCTGTGCTGGTTCGGACACTTCTTCTCCTCCGTCAGCATGCTGGTCAGCATCTTCACGCTCGTTGCCATGTCCGTGGACCGCTACGTGGCCGTGGTGCGCTCCAACAAGTCCTCGTGCGTCCGCAGCCGCAGGAACGCGCTGGCGGGGCTGTGCGTCATCTGGACTCTGTCCGTGCTGTGTTCGGTACCGGTGGCCCAGCACCAAGTCCTCACCAGCCACCCCACCGCCCCCAACAGCACGTTCTGCTGGGAGAACTGGACCGGAGCGTCCCGACGCGCCTACCGGGTGACGGTGCTGCTGCTCGGCTTCCTGCTGCCGCTGCTGCTCATCAGCTGCTGCTACGCCAGGGTGAGTCCGGAGCCGGTACCGGGCTAATGTTTCACCCCGGGGCCGTAAAACACGCGCTAATAACAGCGCACGGGGCCAAAGGGCGCCAAGGAGCAGTCCGCTGGTTGTAAAGCTGTGCGTAAAAACCTGCAACTGCGCGTGCACACTCACCTGCACCGGTGTGACTGTTCACAATACAAAACCTGAAACATGCAACACCTGAAACATGCAACACCTGAAACATACAACACCTAAAACATACAACACCTGAAACATGCAACACCTGAAACATACAACACCTAAAACATACAACACCTGAAACATGCAACACCTGAAACATGCAACACCTGAAACATACAACACCTAAAACATACAACACCTGAAACATGCAACACCTGAAACATACAACACCTAAAACATACAACACCTGAAACATGCAACACCTGAAACATGCAACACCTGAAACATACAACACCTAAAACATACAACACCTGAAACATGCAACACCTGAAACATACAACACCTGAAACATACAACACCTGAAACATGCAACATGTGAAACATGCAACACCTGAAACATGCAACACCTGAAACATGTAACTTACAACACCTGAAACATGTAACACCTGAAACATGCAACACCTGAAACATACAACACCTGAAACATGTAACTTACAACACCTGAAACATGCAACACCTGAAACATGGAACACCTGAAACATGCAACACCTGAAACATGCAACACCTGAAACATGTAACTTACAACACCTGAAACATGTAACACCTGAAACATGCAACACCTGAAACATACAACACCTGAAACATGTAACTTACAACACCTGAAACATGTAACACCTGAAACATGTAACACCTGAAACATGTAACACCTGAAACATACAACACCTGAAACATACAACACCTGAAACATACAACACCTGAAACATACAACACCTGAAACATGCAACACCTGAAACATGTAACACCTAAAACATGCAACACCTGAAACATGCAACACCTGAAACATACAACACCTGAAACATACAACACCTGAAACATACAATACCTGAAACATGCAACACCTGAAACATGCAACACCTGAAACATGTAATACCTGAAACTTACAACACCTGAAACCTAAAACATGTAACACCTGAAACATGCAACACCTGAAACATACAACACCTGAAACATACAATACCTGAAACATGCAACACCTGAAACATGCAACACCCGAAACATGTAACTTACAACACCTGAAACTTACAACACAGGAAACATGTAACTTACAACACCTGAAACATGTAACACCTGAAACTTACAACACAGGAAACATGTAACTTACAACACCTGAAACATGGAACACCTGAAACATGCAACACCTGAAACATGCAACACCTGAAACATGTAATACCTGAAACATACAACACCTGAAACCTAAAACATGTAACACCTGAAACATACAGCACCTGAAACATGTAACCTACAACACTTGAAACATGCAACACCTGAAACATGCAACACCTGAAACATGCAACACCTGAAACATACAACACCTGAAACATACAACGCCTGAAACATGCAACACCTGAAACATACAACACCTGAAACATACAACACCTGAAACATGCAACACCTGAAACATACAACACCTGAAACATACAACACCTGAAACATGCAACACCTGAAACATACAACACCTGAAACATGTAACTTACAACACCTGAAACATACAACACCTGAAACATACAACACCTGAAACATACAACACCTGAAACATGCAACACCTGAAACATGTAACACCTAAAACATGCAACACCTGAAACATGCAACACCTGAAACATACAACACCTGAAACATACAACACCTGAAACATACAATACCTGAAACATACAACACCTGAAACATACAACACCTGAAACATACAACACCTAAAACATACAACACCTGAAACATGCAACACCTAAAACATACAACACCTGAAACATACAACACCTAAAACATACAACACCTGAAACATACAACACCTGAAACATACAACACCTGAAACATACAACACCTGAAACATGCAACACCTGAAACATACAACACCTGAAACATACAACACCTGAAACATACAACGCCTGGAACATGCAACACCTGAAACATGCAACGCCTGAAACATGCAACACCTGAAACTAGTGCTGTCAAAAATATTGCGTTATTAATGCGTTAACGCAAATCAATTTTAACGGCATCAATTTTTTATCGTGAGATTAACGCGGGCGGGGGCATGGTTGGCGAGGTCGAGGCCGAGGTGTTCACCATCGGAGTCAGACAGGATCTCCTGCTGGTGGTGGTACAGCAGCAGTCTCCTCGCTCGCCTTTCTATCGGCTCCTTTTCCGCGTCCCGAACCGCGTGCCGCTGACGAGATGCTCCGCCAGGTGACGGCGGCCTGAGGTGCCGCATGACGATTGACAAGACCAGAGTTATCTGTGTGTGTTATCAGAGTGAACTGAGTTCTCATTGTAGCACATCTAGTCTGTAATATCACTTGATGGCCAAACACAGCTGACGCAAATTCTCCGCCTCCTCCTTGTGTAAAATGATAATTCAAGGGACATTTAGAATAGATTAAAAATGTGCGATTAATTTGCGATTAATCGTGAGTTAACTATAACATTCATGCGATTAATCGCGATTAAAAATTTTAATCGATTGACAGCACTACCTGAAACATACAACACCTGAAACATGTAACACCTTAAACATACAACACCTGAAACATACAACACCTGAAACATGTAACACCTGAAACATGTAACACCTTAAACATGTAACACCTTAAACATACAACACCTGAAACATACAACACCTGAAACATGTAACATTGGAACAATATACTGTGGATGAACAGGAGAAGTCAGTGAGTGACGTGAAGCTGCTCCATGGACAGCAGATGTTTGGTCATGACCTCCTGAACACGTGTGTGCTGATGATGTCATCCCTGACCAGTGTCCGTCTGTCTGTTCTTCCAGGTTTTATTTCATCTCCATAAAAAGATGAAGAACATGTCCAGGAAGTCTGAGCGCTCCAAAAGAAAGGTACGTTTACTGACATGTTCAGCATCAGCAGAGATGAAGATGATCCTCTGGATTCATCAAATGTTTTCATAAAATGTACAAAAACTAAACAAAACTTTATTTAAAGAAGAGACTTGAAGGAGACAGAACATCCTGTTCTGTGTCTCTGTTGATTTGACTGGTGTCGGTGTTTTTGCTGACAGGTGACGGTGTGTTTGCTGACAGGTGACGGTGTGTTGACTGACAGGTGACGGTGTGTTTGCTGACAGGTGACGGTGTGTTTTCTGACAGGTGACGGTGTGTTTGCTGTCTGACAGGTGATGGTGTGCTGTCTGACAGGTGACGGTGTGTTGGCTGACAGGTGACGGTGTGTTTGCTGACAGGTGACGGTGTGCTGTCTGACAGGTGACGGTGTGTTGACTGACAGGTGACGGTGTGTTTGCTGACAGGTGACGGTGTGTTTGCTGTCTGACAGGTGACGGTGTGCTGACTGACAGGTGACGGTGTGTTTGCTGTCTGACAGGTGATGGTGTGTGTGTTTGCTGACAGGTGACGGTGTGCTGTCTGACAGGTGACGGTGTGTGTGTTTGCTGACAGGTGACGGTGTGCTTGCTGACAGGTGACGGTGTGTTTGCTGTCTGACAGGTGACGGTGTGTTTGCTGACAGGTGACGGTGTGTTTGCTGACAGGTGACGGTGTGTTGACTGACAGGTGACGGTGTGTTTGCTGACAGGTGACGGTGTGTTGACTGACAGGTGACGGTGTGTTTGCTGACAGGTGACGGTGTGTGTGTTTGCTGACAGGTGACGGTGTGCTGTCTGACAGGTGACGGTGTGTGTGTTTGCTGACAGGTGACGGTGTGCTGTCTGACAGGTGACGGTGTGTGTGTTTGCTGACAGGTGACGGTGTGCTTGCTGACAGGTGACGGTGTGTTTGCTGTCTGACAGGTGACGGTGTGTTTGCTGACAGGTGACGGTGTGTTTGCTGACAGGTGACGGTGTGTTGACTGACAGGTGACGGTGTGTTTGCTGACAGGTGACGGTGTGTTTGCTGACAGGTGACGGTGTGTTTGCTGTCTGACAGGTGATGGTGTGCTGTCTGACAGGTGACGGTGTGTGTGTTTGCTGACAGGTGACGGTGTGTGTGCTTGCTGACAGGTGACGGTGTGTTTGCTGTCTGACAGGTGACGGTGTGCTGTCTGACAGGTGACGGTGTGTGTGTTTGCTGACAGGTGACGGTGTGTGTGCTTGCTGACAGGTGACGGTGTGTTTGCTGTCTGACAGGTGACGGTGTGCTGTCTGACAGGTGACGGTGTGTTTTCTGACAGGTGACGGTGTGTTTGCTGACAGGTGACGGTGTGTTGACTGACAGGTGACGGTGTGTTTGCTGACAGGTGACGGTGTGTTTGCTGACAGGTGACGGTGTGTTGACTGACAGGTGACGGTGTGTTTGCTGACAGGTGACGGTGTGTTTGCTGACAGGTGACGGTGTGTTGACTGACAGGTGACGGTGTGTTTGCTGACAGGTGACGGTGTGCTTGCTGACAGGTGACGGTGTGTTTGCTGACAGGTGACGGTGTGTGTGTTTGCTGACAGGTGACGGTGTGTTTGCTGTCTGACAGGTGACGGTGTGCTGACTGACAGGTGACGGTGTGTGTGTTTGCTGACAGGTGACGGTGTGTTTGCTGTCTGACAGGTGATGGTGTGCTGTCTGACAGGTGACGGTGTGCTGTCTGACAGGTGACGGTGTGTGTGTTTGCTGACAGGTGACGGTGTGCTTGCTGACAGGTGACGGTGTGTTTGCTGTCTGACAGGTGACGGTGTGTTTGCTGACAGGTGACGGTGTGTTTGCTGACAGGTGACGGTGTGTTGACTGACAGGTGACGGTGTGTTTGCTGACAGGTGACGGTGTGTTTGCTGACAGGTGACGGTGTGTTTGCTGTCTGACAGGTGATGGTGTGCTGTCTGACAGGTGACGGTGTGTGTGTTTGCTGACAGGTGACGGTGTGTGTGCTTGCTGACAGGTGACGGTCTGTTTGCTGTCTGACAGGTGACGGTGTGCTGTCTGACAGGTGACGGTGTGTGTGTTTGCTGACAGGTGACGGTGTGTGTGCTTGCTGACAGGTGACGGTGTGTTTGCTGTCTGACAGGTGACGGTGTGCTGTCTGACAGGTGACGGTGTGTTTGCTGACAGGTGACGGTGTGTTTGCTGACAGGTGACGGTGTGTTGACTGACAGGTGACGGTGTGTTTGCTGACAGGTGACGGTGTGTTTGCTGACAGGTGACGGTGTGTTGACTGACAGGTGACGGTGTGTTTGCTGACAGGTGACGGTGTGTTTGCTGACAGGTGACGGTGTGTTGACTGACTGACAGGTGACGGTGTGTTTGCTGACAGGTGACGGTGTGCTTGCTGACAGGTGACGGTGTGTTTGCTGACAGGTGACGGTGTGTGTGTTTGCTGACAGGTGACGGTGTGTTTGCTGTCTGACAGGTGACGGTGTGCTGACTGACAGGTGACGGTGTGTGTGTTTGCTGACAGGTGACGGTGTGTTTGCTGTCTGACAGGTGATGGTGTGCTGTCTGACAGGTGACGGTGTGCTGTCTGACAGGTGACGGTGTGTGTGTTTGCTGACAGGTGACGGTGTGTTTGCTGTCTGACAGGTGACGGTGTGTTTGCTGTCTGACAGGTGACGGTGTGTTTGCTGACAGGTGACGGTGTGTTTGCTGACAGGTGACGGTGTGCTGACTGACAGGTGACGGTGTGTTTGCTGACAGGTGACGGTGTGTTGACTGACAGGTGACGGTGTGCTGAATGACAGGTGACGGTGTGTTTGCTGACATGTGACGGTGTGTTGACTGACTGACAGGTGACGGTGTGTGTGTTTGCTGACAGGTGACGGTGTGCTTGCTGGCAGGTGACGGAGTGTTTGCTGTCTGACAGGTGACGGTGTGCTGTCTGACAGGTGACGGTGTGTGTGTTTGCTGACAGGTGACGGTGTGCTTGCTGACAGGTGACGGTGTGTTTGCTGTCTGACAGGTGACGGTGTGTGTGTTTGCTAACAGGTGATGGTGTGTTTGCTGACAGGTGACGGTGTGTTGACTGACAGGTGACGGTGTGTTTGCTGACAGGTGACGGTGTGTTTGCTGACAGGTGACGGTGTGTTGACTGACAGGTGACGGTGTGTTGACTGACAGGTGACGGTGTGTTGACTGACAGGTGACGGTGTGTTTGCTGACAGGTGACGGTGTGTGTGTTTGCTGACAGGTGACGGTGTGTTTGCTGTCTGACAGGTGATGGTGTGTTTGCTGACAGGTGACGGTGTGTTTGCTGACAGGTGACGGTGTGTTGACTGACAGGTGACGGTGTGCTTGCTGACAGGTGACGGTGTGTTGACTGACAGGTGACGGTGTGTGTGTTTGCTGACTGGTGACGGTGTGTGTGTTTGCTGACAGGTGACGGTGTGTTTGCTGACTGACAGGTGACGGTGTGTGTGTTTGCTGACAGGTGACGGTGTGTTTGCTGTCTGACAGGTGATGGTGTGTGTGTTTGCTGACAGGTGACGGTGTGTTTGCTGACTGACAGGTGATGGTGTGTGTGTTTGCTGACAGGTGACGGTGTGTTTGCTGTCTGACAGGTGATGGTGTGTGTGTTTGCTGACAGGTGACGGTGTGTTTGCTGACTGACAGGTGATGGTGTGTGTGTTTGCTGACAGGTGACGGTGTGTTTGCTGTCTGACAGGTGACGGTGTGCTGACTGACAGGTGATGGTGTGTGTGTTTGCTGACAGGTGACGGTGTGTTTGCTGTCTGACAGGTGACGGTGTGCTGTCTGACAGGTGACGGTGTGCTTGCTGTCTGACAGGTGACGGTGTGTTTGCTGACTGACAGGTGATGGTGTGTGTGTTTGCTGACAGGTGACGGTGTGTTTGCTGTCTGACAGGTGACGGTGTGCTGACTGACAGGTGATGGTGTGTGTGTTTGCTGACAGGTGACGGTGTGTTTGCTGTCTGACAGGTGACGGTGTGTTGACTGACAGGTGACGGTGTGCTTGCTGACATGTGACGGTGTGTTTGCTGACATGTGACGGTGTGTTGACTGACTGACAGGTGACGGTGTGTTTGCTGACAGGTGACGGTGTGTTTGCTGTCTGACAGGTGACAGTGTGCTGACTGAGAGGTGACGGTGTGTTTGCTGACAGGTGACGGTGTGTTTGCTGTCTGACAGGTGACGGTGTGCTGACTGACAGGTGACGGTGTGTTGACTGACAGGTGACGGTGTGTTTGCTGACAGGTGACGGTGTGCTGTCTGACAGGTGACGGTGTGTTGACTGACAGGTGACGGTGTGTTTGCTGACAGGTGACGGTGTGTTGACTGACAGGTGACGGTGTGTTTGCTGACAGGTGACGGTGTGTTTGCTGACAGGTGACGGTGTGTTGACTGACTGACAGGTGACGGTGTGTTTGCTGACAGGTGACGGTGTGCTTGCTGACAGGTGACGGTGTGTTTGCTGACAGGTGACGGTGTGTGTGTTTGCTGACAGGTGACGGTGTGTTTGCTGTCTGACAGGTGACGGTGTGCTGACTGATAGGTGACGGTGTGTGTGTTTGCTGACAGGTGACGGTGTGTTTGCTGTCTGACAGGTGATGGTGTGCTGTCTGACAGGTGACGGTGTGCTGTCTGACAGGTGACGGTGTGTGTGTTTGCTGACAGGTGACGGTGTGTTTGCTGTCTGACAGGTGACGGTGTGTTTGCTGTCTGACAGGTGACGGTGTGTTTGCTGACAGGTGACGGTGTGTTTGCTGACAGGTGACGGTGTGCTGACTGACAGGTGACAGTGTGTTTGCTGACAGGTGACGGTGTGTTGACTGACAGGTGACGGTGTGCTGAATGACAGGTGACGGTGTGTTTGCTGACATGTGACGGTGTGTTGACTGACTGACAGGTGACGGTGTGTTTGCTGACAGGTGACGGTGTGTTTGCTGTCTGACAGGTGACGGTGTGCTGACTGATAGGTGACGGTGTGTTTGCTGACAGGTGACGGTGTGTTTGCTGTCTTACAGGTGACGGTGTGCTGACTGACAGGTGACGGTGTGTTTGCTGACAGGTGACGGTGTGTTTGCTGTCTGACAGGTGACGGTGTGTTTGCTGACTGACAGGTGACGGTGTGTTGACTGACAGGTGACGGTGTGTTTGCTGACAGGTGACGGTGTGCTGTCTGACAGGTGACGGTGTGTTGACTGACAGGTGACGGTGTGTTTGCTGACAGGTGACGGTGTGTTTGCTGTCTGACAGGTGACGGTGTGCTGACTGACAGGTGACGGTGTGTTTGCTGTCTGACAGGTGATGGTGTGTGTGTTTGCTGACAGGTGACGGTGTGCTGTCTGACAGGTGACGGTGTGTGTGTTTGCTGACAGGTGACGGTGTGCTTGCTGACAGGTGACGGTGTGTTTGCTGTCTGACAGGTGACGGTGTGTTTGCTGACAGGTGACGGTGTGTTTGCTGACAGGTGACGGTGTGTTGACTGACAGGTGACGGTGTGTTTGCTGACAGGTGACGGTGTGTTTGCTGACAGGTGACGGTGTGTTGACTGACAGGTGACGGTGTGTTTACTGTCTGACAGGTGATGGTGTGCTGTCTGACAGGTGACGGTGTGTGTGTTTGCTGACAGGTGACGGTGTGTGTGCTTGCTGACAGGTGACGGTGTGTTTGCTGTCTGACAGGTGACGGTGTGCTGTCTGACAGGTGACGGTGTGTGTGTTTGCTGACAGGTGACGGTGTGTGTGCTTGCTGACAGGTGACGGTGTGTTTGCTGTCTGACAGGTGACGGTGTGCTGTCTGACAGGTGACGGTGTGTTTGCTGACAGGTGACGGTGTTTGTTGACAGGTGACGGTGTGTTGACTGGACAGGTGACGGTGTGTTTGCTGACAGGTGACGGTGTGTTTGCTTGGACAGGTGACGGTGTGTTGACTGACTGACAGGTGACGGTGTGTTTGCTGACAGGTGACGGTGTGCTTGCTGACAGGTGACGGTGTGTTTGCTGACAGGTGACGGTGTGTGTGTTTGCTGACAGGTGACGGTGTGTTTGCTGTCTGACAGGTGACGGTGTGCTGACTGACAGGTGACGGTGTGTGTGTTTGCTGACAGGTGACGGTGTGTTTGCTGTCTGACAGGTGATGGTGTGCTGTCTGACAGGTGACGGTGTGCTGTCTGACAGGTGACGGTGTGTGTGTTTGCTGACAGGTGACGGTGTGTTTGCTGTCTGACAGGTGACGGTGTGTTTGCTGTCTGACAGGTGACGGTGTGTTTGCTGACAGGTGACGGTGTGTTTGCTGACAGGTGACGGTGTGCTGACTGACAGGTGACGGTGTGTTTGCTGACAGGTGACGGTGTGTTGACTGACAGGTGACGGTGTGCTGAATGACAGGTGACGGTGTGTTTGCTGACATGTGACGGTGTGTTGACTGACTGACAGGTGACGGTGTGTGTGTTTGCTGACAGGTGACGGTGTGCTTGCTGGCAGGTGACGGAGTGTTTGCTGTCTGACAGGTGACGGTGTGCTTGCTGACAGGTGACGGTGTGTTTGCTGTCTGACAGGTGACGGTGTGTGTGTTTGCTGACAGGTGACGGTGTGCTTGCTGACAGGTGACGGTGTGTTTGCTGTCTGACAGGTGACGGTGTGTGTGTTTGCTAACAGGTGATGGTGTGTTTGCTGACAGGTGACGGTGTGTTGACTGACAGGTGACGGTGTGTTTGCTGACAGGTGACGGTGTGTTTGCTGACAGGTGACGGTGTGTTGACTGACAGGTGACGGTGTGTTGACTGACAGGTGACGGTGTGTGTGTTGACTGACAGGTGACGGTGTGTTTGCTGACAGGTGACGGTGTGTGTGTTTGCTGACAGGTGACGGTGTGTTTGCTGACTGACAGGTGACGGTGTGTTTGCTGTCTGACAGGTGATGGTGTGTGTGTTTGCTGACAGGTGACGGTGTGTTTGCTGTCTGACAGGTGATGGTGTGTGTGTTTGCTGACAGGTGACGGTGTGTTTGCTGACTGACAGGTGATGGTGTGTGTGTTTGCTGACAGGTGACGGTGTGTTTGCTGTCTGACAGGTGACGGTGTGCTGACTGACAGGTGATGGTGTGTGTGTTTGCTGACAGGTGACGGTGTGTTTGCTGTCTGACAGGTGACGGTGTGCTGTCTGACAGGTGACGGTGTGCTTGCTGTCTGACAGGTGACGGTGTGTTTGCTGACTGACAGGTGATGGTGTGTGTGTTGACTGACAGGTGACAGTGTGCTTGCTGTCTGACAGGTGACGGTGTGTTTGCTGACTGACAGGTGATGGTGTGTGTGTTTGCTGACAGGTGACGGTGTGTTTGCTGTCTGACAGGTGATGGTGTGTGTGTTTGCTGACAGGTGACGGTGTGTTTGCTGACTGACAGGTGATGGTGTGTGTGTTTGCTGACAGGTGACGGTGTGTTTGCTGTCTGACAGGTGACGGTGTGCTGACTGACAGGTGATGGTGTGTGTGTTTGCTGACAGGTGACGGTGTGTTTGCTGTCTGACAGGTGACGGTGTGCTGTCTGACAGGTGACGGTGTGCTTGCTGTCTGACAGGTGACGGTGTGTTTGCTGACTGACAGGTGATGGTGTGTGTGTTTGCTGACAGGTGACGGTGTGTTTGCTGTCTGACAGGTGACGGTGTGCTTGCTGACAGGTGACGGTGTGTGTGTTGACTGACAGGTGACAGTGTGCTTGCTGACAGGTGACGGTGTGCTTGCTGACAGGTGACGGTGTGCAGACGTCCTGCTGCAGTAGATCAGAAATCAGTTAGCAACAGACAGTTTACAGCAGAAGCAAAGGCTGCTGGGTAAATATTTAGACAGAGGACTAAGAATAGATGGACTCCCTCTGAGCAGCAGAGAAGCTTCAAGACTCTCAGCTTCAGTGGAAACAGAATCTGAGCGTTTAGACGAGCACATTACCTTCATGTCCAGCTGGTGTTTGTTCGCAGCAGTCTGGAGGTTCAGTGAGGGAAGGTTTTAAATCAGCAGCGCTCATTAGGTCGTCCTTAATAACGTCTGTTCCACTGATTCATGCTGAAAGCTGTATGGCTGTTGGCAGACAGAGTCTTTCCATCTAGACCTCCTGGATAAATCTTCACACCAGCTTGGTTCGGACTGTGTTTTCCTGGACAGGAGAGGAGACGTGTGAAATAACTTGATCTTCATTAAACCAGCAGCAGTTTTTCTAATCGTGTACTAAGTCTGAGTATCTTTAAATATAAATGTGGTTACAGCAGCTTCTTCGTCACCCTCCTCCTCTGTGATGTAAACTGAACAGACAGCAGAGGAGCTCTGATCCACATGTTAACCATGTAGGATATTTAGACCAAACAGCTGGTTGGTTCCTCCAGAACAGTGAAAATAATGTCACTGACTGACCTGTTCAATGAGAGAGAAGGATTTTACTGCTTCGTTTGCTGTTTCAGTCGTCAGACCACAGAAACTCTAAAGTCCAAACGGTTATCTTCTACAGTTGGTTTCCGTGTCAACACAGCGCCGCCTGCTGAGTTCAGATCCAGTTCTGGGTTTCGTCTCCTTCATGAAACTTTACAACAGACTTTAATCCACCCAAACAACAAGTTCAGCTGGAGACCAACGTTTGAAACTGCATCGATTCTCCATCCTGATTCTCCTCCCATCAGTTATTACTGCTGCTGAATAAACATCTTCAGTCCTCCGAGGATTCACTGCTTCTATTGATCAGTGACCCTCAAAGCTCAGTCAATCCGTGTGTCTATCTATATATCTATAATCTATCTATCTATCTATCTATCTATGTATAATCTATCTATCCATCCATCCATCCATCTGTCTGTCTGTCTTTAGTCTCTACCACCAGTGTAATGATGGTTCAGTATCAGTTTAACTCCACTGGTTTGGTTCTTGGTGTGTTCAGACTGAGGACGCTGGATAAACGCTGAACCACTGTTGGACAGGATGTGTTTAGGAAGTGAGGACGTTTAGGAGAGCTGAGGTTTGATTAGGACATGAGGACCTTTGTTTAAACCTTCTGCTCTGCTGCTGGATGTTCTGACGATGAACTCAGTCGGAGTTGAATCTGTAATCAGATTACTCAGACGTGGATCAACCCTCAGAGCCTCCAGGAGGAGGTTTGAAAAGAATCCCAGAGAGAACAGGAGGTGTTTTTATTGCTGTTCTCGAGTCTCCAGGACGAGTTCCCTCTGCAGCGTTCCACTGTTTCTACTCTCACCTGAAGACTCTCGTCTTTACCTGGAGTCTGCTGGGAAACAGTTTCACCTTCTGAAGGCTTGAACACATCTGGAGCCCGATTCACTGCGATGCACCGCAGCTGGCAGGAAACGTTCCCCCAACATTAGATAACGTCTGAATAACGTTTCAGGTTTTAATCTAATGTTTAAAGAACGTCTCAGGAATATTGGTGTTTTCAAACAAGGCTCCTAAAACCTGACCAGTGAACTAAGGCAGAGAACAAAGACAGAACGTTCTCAAAGCAATGTTCAGAAAACGTTTTCAAGATGCCATCGAGGCCCCAGATGGCAGAACGTTTTTATATAGACCCTTCCTGTAATGTGATTTAAACAAAGGTGGAACGTTCTGCCTGCAGTGTTCTGAGGGGAACGCATTACAGAACGTTCCTCTAGAAAACATTCCCACAATGTTCCACGCTGAAGAGGAATGTTCTCAATGCAACATTCAGACAACGTTTTAGGAATGTTGGGCTACAATGGCCTAACAATGTTCCCACCAAACATTTATAGAATGGTTTTAGTTATCTGACCTTTAAGAACGTTCTGGGAACTAAAAGAGAACTTCTTACTAAAACACGCTAAGGCTTTGCAGAACCTTCTCAGAACGTCTTCAGAACCATTTCATTCTGTCTGGTCGTCGCTGGGCCTGCTTGGGCCTATCAGTGGGATGTCCTGGTACGTTGTTGAAGTGTTTGTAAAGTGTTTCAGTACCTGAGCAGTGTTCTGGTGTTCTGACCCGGAACGTTCTCAGAACCTCAGTCTTGTCTCCTGCAGACGGCGCAGACGGTCCTCCTGGTCGTCGCCGCCTTCGCCGTCTGCTGGATGCCGCATCACATCATCGTCATGTGGGTGGAGTTCGGTTCCTTCCCGCTGACCGACGCCTCCTTCGTCTTCCGCATCGTGTCTCACTGTCTGTCGTACGGAAACTCCTGCGTCAACCCCGTCCTCTACGCCTTCCTGTCCGAGAACTTCCGGAAGGCCTGTCGCCAGGTGTTCACCTGCCACCTGCGACCGCCGTCGCCGCTGCCGCCCTCCAGCGGGACGGTGGTTCGATTCCGCCTGGACACCCTCTCCACCACACACTCCACCACCAACATATGATGCAGAGAGCCCAGAACACAGACACCGGATCACAGCCGGGCCTGGACCGAGCAGCAGGTGGGTCACATGGCAACAGGACAGCGTGTGATTGGCTGCTGTGGTCAGGCTGCACCTGTCAGCTGTAAGACATGGAGCTAAGAGACTGTCCTGAACGTCTGTCCTTGTTATAGCTTAGCATAGTAGAATAGATCAAGCAGCTGTGTCTAATACCTTCTTAAAGCTTTGAATGTTTCGTCTGTATAAATAAACGGTTTACTCTGCTGTTCACAACATACGTCATCTCATAGCACTGAACGTAGCGAGATGACCCTCGGTAGATCCTAACCCAACAACCCAAGGCTCCTTTGAGCAGCAGTCAGTGACGGAAGGAACCAGAAACCAAATGCAGGTGAACTGAACCTCTGATGAGCCTCAGACCTCCAGAGTAGAGGTTCAGTGTTCATCAGTCAGCACTGATGGAAGGTGTCTTTGTTGTGTTTGTGATCAGCAGCACTGATGAGTCTGAAGATAATTTTATATTTACTGCTCTGATGAATGAACCTCACTCAGGTTGGTTCAGACTCCAGATGTTTAAGACTTGGTGTTTTTACTGACTCAGGCCTTTAAGTTGCCATGGGAACAAGGCCATCGATGAAACTCCTCCATCCTCTGTGGCCGTGTGTCCTCCACCTTTATAAACTCCTGGTTGGTTTTAATGTGATGAATGAGTGTTTGTTCAGATAAATGTGTTTGCATGTGAGAAAATAAACTGATCCGAGAACAGCTTTGTGATTTATTTCTCATGAGTTCAGTTACACTGAAGTTCTTTCATCATTTATGGGTTCTTCCATCTCAGATCATCTCTGATCTTCAGACCTCTTTATCTTGAACTATGGATATATAGAAAGTGTTACGAGGGGGG
Organism: Dascyllus trimaculatus; assembly: GCA_024666655.1. Lineage (NCBI taxonomy): Eukaryota > Metazoa > Chordata > Actinopteri > Pomacentridae > Dascyllus > Dascyllus trimaculatus. The sequence continues at coordinate 23,607 of JAMOIN010000118.1, forward strand.
AGCAGAGAACCCAGGCGCAGACACAGAACTTACAGACGAGCAGAATGTTTAACTTAAGATTGCTTTAATACTGAACATAGAACAAACTACAACAAAGATTAACCCTGGTGACAACTAGAACAAACCCAATACAAAAACATAAAAAACTCAAAACTAACATGAAGGGGATGTAAGGAGAACTTAATTTACAAGCAACAACTGGACGACTAAACAGGAAAACTCAAATCAGACGCAACTGAAAGCCAAACTGAATGAAGAACTAAACACAGGAGAAGTAAACTGAAATCAGTAAAAACACAAAGCTAACGAACAACAAAAACAACTAAACTGGCCACAAAGGGAGAAATCAAAGAACACCACAAAATGGAACTAATACAAAACCCTACTACAAAACTCAAAAATACTCAACAGACAAGGAGAGAAACAAACTACACAGAACATTAAATGTGACAAATTAACAAAAGACTCTAAACATACAAACAGAATAATCAACTAAACTACAGCTACAGTCCAAAACTAATCAAACCTTAACTGGTGACAGGAAGGATCCAGGCAGCGAGAGACGCTGAGGCAGGAGGTTCAGCAGGTGAGTTACAGGGAAGCAGGTAGAAGACGGACAGACAGACAGTGGACCAGGGAAGAATAGTGACTGAATGAACTGGGTTTTAATGGAGGGAGGTGATTAGTGCAGGTGAGCTGTTGTTTGCAGCTGCCTGGAATGCAGGTAATGAGAGCAGATAATCAGGGAGCTGGATGAAGGTGAGGGAAGGCAGGGCTGAGAGAGAGGAAGAGAGGAAGAAGGAAAGAAAGAGGGAGACAGACGGACTGAAGCGACGATCATAAGAGAAAGGATGTGTCAGATCTGACGGACTCATCAGATCCTCTCTGCCCGGTCTGTCCACCTCTCAGCAGGGTTTCACACACTGGAACATCATCTCAACTATTACAGATAAAACCCTGAAGTTTACACTGTTTTTATCAGATGAAAGGGTCAACAACGAATTAATGAGCAAAGATCTGTCTCAGAAAGTCCCTGGGAGGACTGTGGATATGTAGGAAGGATCTGATGAAGAACAACCCTGAACTCCTATTTCTATAAAACTGTGTCTTAAAGGAGGCCTGGTGAAGGAACACATCATACTGAACCTGTCACTACTTATTAACACTGATATTCTATATGCATCATAAAACAACAGCCATGAGACCAAAGACAGGTAGAAGCAGGTCGACATGTTCAGACCTGAGCTGAGAACTCTGTCGATGTTCCACCAGCTTCATCTGCAGAAGGGTTAGTCCTAACCCGAACCCTAACCCTAACCCGAACCCTAACCCTAACCCTAACCCTAACCCCAACCCTAACCCGAACCCCAACCCTAACCCGAACCCTAACCCTAACCCCAACCCGAACCCCAACCCTAACCCGAACCCTAACCCTAACCCTAACCCGAACCCGAACCCGAACCCTTCTGCATGAGAACCCAGCAGATGTTGGTCCCAGAGTACACAGCAGGAAGGACTCTGCATCTACAAGCCCAGTAGTACCACAACTACAAGGACAGCAGTACTACAACTACAAGGACAGCAGTACTACAACTACAAGCCCAGTAGTACCACAACTACAAGGACAGCAGTACCACAACTACAAGGACAGCAGTACTACAACTACAAGCCCAGTAGTACCACAACTACAAGGACAGCAGTACCACAACTACAAGGACAGCAGTACTACAACTACAAGCCCAGTAGTACCACAACTACAAGGACAGCAGTACTACAACTACAAGGACAGTAGTACTACAACTACAAGGACAGTAGTACTACAACTACAAGGACAGCAGTACTACAACTACAAGGACAGTAGTACTACAACTACAAGGACAGCAGTACTACAACTACAAGGACAGCAGTACTACAACTACAAGGACAGCAGTACTACAACTACAAGGACAGCAGTACTACAACTACAAGGACAGTAGTACTACAACTACAAGGACAGCAGTACTACAACTACAAGGACAGCAGTACTACAACTACAAGGACAGTAGTACCACAACTACAAGGACAGCAGTACTACAGCTACAAGCCCAGCAGTACTACAACTACAAGGACAGCAGTACTACAACTACAAGGACAGCAGTACTACAACTACAAGGACAGCAGTACTACAACTACAAGGACAGCAGTACTACAACTACAAGGACAGCAGTACTACAACTACAAGGACAGCAGTACTACAACTACAAGGACAGCAGTACTACAACTACAAGGACAGCAGTACTACAACTACAAGGACAGCAGTACTACAACTACAAGGACAGCAGTACTACAACTACAAGGACAGCAGTACTACAGCTACAAGGACAGCAGTACTACAACTACAAGGACAGCAGTACTACAGCTACAAGGACAGCAGTACTACAGCTACAAGGACAGTAGTACTACAACTACAAGGACAGCAGTACTACAGCTACAAGGACAGCAGTACTACAACTACAAGGACAGTACCCACTGATGTGGTTGGTGTTTGTCTCTGCAGTGTGAGTCTTAAGAGTCTCCATGGAGATATAAAAGCTGCACAGCTGAAGATCTGCAGAAGGAAGTTTTCAAAGCTCCTCCATCCTCATAACAACCAGGTGAAGCATCGTTATTCAGGATGTCTCATAAACAAGCTGTCAGATCATTTTTACTTCACTGTAAGACTCCAGCAGACCGAGCATCTCCATGTGGTGAAACTAAGAGATTTAAAAAGCGTCTGCCTTGACTCTTTGTTCTCCTTGTTTTTCCTTCATTAGATTTCATTCACAGGTTGTAACACGTTGATTCAGATGAATTAAGTGTTTATGGTTTCAGGGCAAACATGGATTTCCTCTGATATTTAATGAACACCTTTATATTTATATTAATTTATATTATCTTTACCTGCAGCTCAGCCTGTTTCTGCAGCGACAACATTTAAATTTGACTTGAGAGAAGTGAAACAGTGAACTGGTACGTCTGACATGTTCAGAGCTGTCAGTCACAGTGAGGCCTCCAGCAGCGTCCAATCCTGAGCCTGTATATTGGAGGTGGGCGGAGCCACACTGGGCCTCACTGTGGTTGAACCAGCTGATCCAGTTCAGCTCCAGCAGAGTGTCTCTTTGAAACTTGAATTTTCACTCTTGCTCTGACAGCATGTATGAGGCCCACAGCGATGGTCAGAACAGCCTCGTTCCTGCCAGCGGTGGAGACACGACACACAAACCTAATCATAGCAATGAGAAGAACAAAGTCAGCAACAATGATAACAGTCACAATGAAAACTACATTAAAAATCATGTCACAGGTTGTCAGAACGGAAATGTCAGAGGCTCGTAACATAATGTAGCCCCAGCAGACCTGACGGAGGACAAAAGAGAGTCTTCTGGTTTCTAAAACCTCGTATCTTCAGGGCTGATGCACCTCAGCAGGTCACAGTTCTCATATGAATGGATGCATCAGGCGTCTCACTGTTACAGAAGAAGAACCTTCATGTTTGGAAAAGGCCAAATAGTTCAGGCAGTGGAACCAGATTCATAAATGAACGTAGACGACAGCCAACCAGTCCACACCTCCACCACATGGAGTCTCTGTCTGACTCCAGCAAACCTGGTGTGTGAGTTTAAACTGTGTGAGGCGACAGAAGACAAATGAACTCTGCTGAAAATGCTGTCTGGTCTTTAAGCCTACAGATGAGACGCTGGAAGACATGTTGTGGTCTGTGTTGTAAATCAGCCTCCTACTTGCCTCGAGGGTTAGGAGAAGAGGAAGAAGCCTGTCTCCTGAGAGGGAACGGAGGTGGGTTAGGTTAGAGTTAGTGGGGTTAAGTTTGGGTTAATGGGTTAAGGTTAGTGGGGTTAAGGTTGGGGTTAGTGGGGTTAAGTTTGGGTTAATGGGTTAAGGTTAGTGGGGTTAAGGTTGGGGTTAATGGGTTAAGGTTAGTGGGGTTAAGTTTGGGTTAATGGGTTAAGGTTAGTGGGGTTAAGGTTGGGGTTGAGCAGCTCTGACACTGATGGAGGTTGGATCTTAATGACTTTTATTGCATATGGATGTACTGTATCTGAAAACACAGTCAGAATAAGTCCAACAGGAGCTCAGACGTGTCTCCAGGAGAGACGAGGTCACAGACTCCAGATCTTTAAGGTGAACATCAGCTGAGTTTGTGCAGCAGCTTCAGTGGAGGATCAAGTGAATGTTCCCTGTGATGTGAAGAAAAACGTCCTCCTCCTTCAGGCAACTGTGAAACTCTTCTGTGCTGACGTGTTCCTGTGCTGCAGTTCACATGGTCCGGTAGCTCCATCTAGTGGACAGAGAGAACAGCTCCATCATCTGTGGATTTCACTCTGACTGTGTTTGTGTCAAAGGACAAACTCTGACACCTCTCTGACGTATTTTATGGTCTGAAGTTATGAGGGTGTGTAGGTCAAACCAAGACAGACGAAGGAGAACCAGCAGCTCCTTTTCTCAGCGTTTCATCGACGTATGAAGGTGTAAAGAGTCTCTAAGTGGACCTGAAGTGAGCTCAGCAGGTGAGAATCCTTCCAGGTAAATGTGTAAATGTCTGAACAGGGTCTCTGTGATCACACTGTGTTGGATCGCTGTTGGACTGACAGTAGAGATCTTTCACAGCATTCTTCAGGTTTCTCTGGAGGAGTTTCATTTTTATTATTCTTCAGTTTCTGTCGGAGTTAAAGCTTTGAGAGGATGTGCATGTTGCAGTTCTCAGGTAGAAGCAGCAGTTTGACTGTAATCTGAGCTCGATCAGTGAAAAATGTAGGAAGTGTGAGAACTGGTTGGACACAACATGTCAGGCCCTCAGCTGCTGTGTGTTGGTGATTTAAAGAGTGTGTTAGTGCAGACTGGTGTGTCCTACTGGGTGTTGGTGTGTGTTAGAAACTCAGAACAAGCCTCTAAACCTCTCAGTGAACATGTTTTTGATCCATCTCTGGTCTGTTTGTATCAGGATGCAGCAGCAGAAATCAGATCCTCCTGAACCCAGCGGTGTGTCCATGAAGTCTGACCACTCTGTGGACCTTCATATTGTCTTTAAAGATGGACGACCTGCTGATGGAGGGTAAGAACTTTAAACTGAATCTGTTCTTATGTGACTCTCCTGAAGAGAGGAGATTGAAAACATTTGTGACGCCGCTGAAGAAAGATCATGAAGATTCTCCAGACTGATAAACAGCTTTTTATGAAAATCTGCACTTTGTGTTGGCTGAGGAGGAACAAACACAACAGCTCTGGAATAGATCCAGTAACGATATGCAACTGCTAACACAACTGGGTTTGGGTTTTCCTCTTCGGTTTGTGATCTGAGTAAGACTTTCAAGTGAGTTCTAACTAAGGCTGTGCTCCAATATCGTTTCTATTATACTATATAGGAAGACACAGATTAGTTCAGCATCTCTTAGTACAGAGTTCATCGCATGTCGTTGTCATAAACACCAGGATGTTCTGATACATCTGCTCAGATTTTTCAGTTTGTTTTTCTGGCTGTTCTTACCCACAATCCTCTGCTCAGTTACGTCACACACAAGAACTAATCAGAGCAAACAGACAGTGAAGCTGTGGCCAGACTTTAAGGCACATTACTATGATGAAGTCTTCTGTCCCACCTGTACGAAGCCACATGAAACAGTTTGAGGTCTATCAGTCAGCTGTCGTGTTGAAAGCCAAGGATCATCAACCTACCTGGACCCCCTACGCTCCGTGCCAGACCTCCACGCCACACATTCCCTCGACCCATCTCCCAGACGGAGATTCAGAATGTGTGTAATAGAGTGTACGCTGCATGAACAGCCTGGTTATCGGCCCTGTGAACGGCAGAAAACCTACCGAGTTCCCAGCAGCTATCAGCAGTTTACAGGCTGTAAACTCCAAGTTGGCCTGGACCATAGACTGTAGAAATGGACCCCGTGTGGGGGGCTGGGGGGGTGGGTTGATCTTAGGTGTGTGGGGCAACTTCACACCTTGATGACTTGGCAGAGGTAAATGGTCAATGGTCTGCACTTATAAAGCACCTTGTACCTTAGCGGTGCTCAAAGCGCTCTACAGTGTGTTTCCAGTGGCACGGTGCTGCCTGCCGTCGGGAGCAACCTGGGGTTCAGAGTCTTACCAAGGACGCTTCGGCAGGTGGAGGGGGATCGAACTGCCAACCTGCAGTGGACAACCTGCTCTACCACCTGAGTCACAGCCGGCAGAGGAGTGAACTAGTTAGCATCTGGCCTGGCTGACCAGCTTCCACTGAACGAAATGAGACTTGAAAACAAAAAAAAACTATTGATTGATAGATCTGTTGCTATTGGTCAACCCCTGGGTCATTATAATACCCCCCACCCCCCCGAGTGACACATAATAATAATTATTATTAATACTTAATTAGTAAAGCTACATACCTGTTATTGTTAATTAATGGACTAACCCACAATCAAAGACATTCATTTATCGGGAGGGAAAAAATATTTGCCAAGACATGTTGAAGAGCAGGGCTGCACGGTGGCTCGGTGGTCAGCAGCGTCGCCTCACAGCTAGAAGATCCCCGGTTCCCATCCCGGTTAGGACGCCTGGGATCTTCCTGTGTGGAGTTTGCATGTTCTCACTGCTGGGTTCTCACCGGGTTCTCCAGCTTCCAAAGACATGCTGAGGTTAACTGATGATTCTAATTATCTGTAGGTGTGAATGAGAGTGAGCTTGTTTGTCTCTATGTGTAGCCCTGCGATAGGCTGGAGACCTGTCCAGGTGAACCTGCCTTAAGGTGGACTCTGCCTTCGCCTGAGTTGGCTGGGATAGACTCCAGTCCCCCGCGACCCTACAGAGGATTAAGGCGTGTATAGATGATGGATGAACAATAGTACAGCTGCAATAGAGATACTGAAGATACTGAAAGTGTTTTTAAAGGTCTTCAGAAATGAAAGTTCAACAAAATATATAAAAAACATCAAAACCACATTTCAAAAAGTTCAACAAGTGAAGTCGTGGTGTGGTTCCCTGGTTGATGGATCCTGGGCCTCAGATCCAGCTTAAAGTGTCTTTCTGCTGCCTCCAGGTCGTATTTATTTTAAATGGGATCTGATGGTTGTCCACTTTGTAGACGTCTGTGATGTGAAGCTGTGCTCTTCACATCAGCCTCCAGCCTGAAGGTTAGCTGGCTCCTGGCTGCAGAAGGATGGAGGCTGCACCGTCAGCCTGACATCCTCTTCATCTGACCTCATGCTGTGAAGCTGCTCCATAAGTCTGCTTCATCTGGAGCACGTAGCTGTGAACACAATCAGTCCACAAGATCAGGACATTTACCAAAGTAGCAGAGAAATACTGCCATAGGGAGCAGCAGTAGCATTCTAACCACACCACATATGAAACACACAATGTAATGAATCACACTAGTATATCTGACTCTCTGACTCAACATGTTTTCTTCCAGCTGAAAGTCTTTGATTCATCTCTGGTCTGTTTATATCAGGATGCAGCAGCAGAGATCAGATCCTCCTGAACCCAGCGGTGTTTCCATGAAGTCTGACCACTCTGTGGACCTTCATATTGTCTTTAAAGATGGACGACCTGCTGCTGGAGGGTAAGAACTTCAAACTGAACCTGTTCTTATGTGACTGTCCTGAAGGAGGAATCCTGTCTGGGTCCAGAGCTTCACAGTAGAGGAGGACGTTACCACAACATTAGAGTTCAGATCTGATCCCAGTGTATCTTAACTACACCTAATGATTGAAACTGCACTCATTTAAATCAGGATCAGATAACTGATCTGGATGTTCATCATTTCACTGCCTCTGACTTTGATCATCAGCTCCTCATATTTATCTTCTACACAGTGAAGACTCCTTCATGTCCACTTCTTCCTCTGAAGGAGATCAGCAGCTGCTCCTCATTTTACCTCTGGAGGAACTTGAACTTGTCGCCTTTAATAATAATTAATTAATCTTTAATAATTATTAATACGTCCAGTCTTTCCTCAAACACGATGTTTCCTCCTCAGAGTTGAGCAGCAGATCTCAGAGGTTCCCAGAGCTCCGTCTGACCATCAGCATCAAACTGACCTGGACTCCATATTCATGGTGTGTACATGTATGAAGTGACCTTCACTGTGAGCTACATGGGAACAGATGAAGAGCTGAAGGACCCTTCAGGTCCTAACAGTGTCCATGCTGCCGGGTTCAGACCATGAACCTCTGTAATCTAATGTCCCACTGGTCTTCCTGTTCCAGCTGCTGGAGGACAACATGGTGACTTTTGTAAAGAAGGAGCTGAAGAAGATCCAGAAGGTTGTCAGTCCAGATTACCCAGAATGCTCAGAGAGCCAGAGGGAGGATGAGGAGGAGTTGGATGGTGATGATGAAGATCAGAGGAGCAGCAGAGAGATGTTCCAGCAGATCACAGTGTTGTTCCTGAGGATGATGAAGCAGGAGAAGCTGGCTGACCGTCTGCAGAGCAGTAAGAGGATTTCTGTACAGACTAAACCTGATGAATGAACATTTACTGAGTCTCCATACATGCTAACATTCTGTAGGAGGAACTGTCATGAGGACTTTGAGATGTTTGTGTTAGAAGTTACTGATACTAGTACTGAGTTAATGTGTAGGTTACTGACACTTTATTGCATTAATATCCAGGTTTCTAATAGTTTTGTGTGTTAATATCTACAATATTAACACCTGTACATTGTTATATAGTTTATTAATAATTTTGTCCAATCATACCCAGTTTCCTGACTCTCGTATGTTAATATTCAGGCTACTGGTACTTTTATATGTACACCAAGTTTTTTTTAATAAATAAATCCATTAATATCCATGTTATTTAAGATTGTCTGTTAGTTTCCAGGTTATTTAGAGTTTTGTTTTTTGTTTGTTGTGTTTTCATTCAGAACTTGCTGCTGCAGTTTGTGGACGTAAACTTAAAGGTGGCCTGAAGAAGAAGTTCCAGAGTGTGTTTGAGGGCATCGCTAAAGCAGGACAGCCGACCCTCCTGAATGACATCTACACAGAGCTGTACATCACAGAGGGAGGGACTGCAGAGGTCAATGAAGAACATGAGGTCAGACAGATTGAAGCAGCTTCCAGGAAAGCAGACAGAGCAGAAACAAGCATCAGACCAGAAGACATCTTTAAAGGCTCACCTGGAAGAGATGGACCAATCAGAAGAGTGATGACAAAGGGAGTGGCTGGCATCGGGAAGACAGTGTTAACACAGAAATTCACTCTGGACTGGGCTGAAGACAAAAGCAACCAGGACATCCACTTCATGTTCCCATTGACCTTCAGAGAGCTGAATGTGCTGAAAGAGAGAAAGTTCAGCTTGGTGGAACTTGTTCATCACTTCTTCAGAGAAACCAAAGAAGCAGGAATCTGCAGCTTTGAATTCTTCCAGGTTGTGTTCATCTTTGATGGTCTGGATGAGTGTCGCCTTCCTCTGGACTTCCACAACAATGAGGTCCTGACTGATGTGACAGAGTCCACCTCAGTGGATGTGCTGCTGACAAACCTGATCAGGGGGAAGCTGCTTCCCTCTGCTGGCCTCTGGATAACCACACGACCTGCAGCAGCCAATCAGATCCCTCCTGACTGTGTGGACATGGTGACGGAGGTCAGAGGGTTCAACGACCCACAGAAGGAGGAGTACTTCAGGAAGAGATCCAGAGATGAGCAGCAGGCCAGCAGCATCATCTCCCACGTGAAGACATCACGAAGCCTCCACATCATGTGCCACATCCCAGTGTTCTGCTGGATCACTGCTACAGTTGTGGAGGAGCTGCTGGGAAGCAGAGAGGGAGGAGAGCTGCCCAGCACCCTGACTGAGATGTACATCCACTACCTGGTGGTTCAGGCCAAAGTCAAGAAGTTCAAGTATGAAGGAGGAGCTGAGACAGATCCACACTGGAGTCCAGACAGCAGGAGGATGATTGAGTCTCTGGGAACACTGGCTTTTAATCAGCTGCAGAAAGGAAAGCTGATCTTCTATGAGTCCGACCTGACAGAGTGTGGCATCAACATGAGAGCAGCCTCAGTGTACTCAGGAGTGTTCACACAGATCTTTAAAGAGGAGAGAGGACTGTACCAGGACAAGGTGTTCTGCTTCATCCATCTGAGTGTTCAGGAGTTTCTGGCTGCTCTTCATGTCCATCAGACCTTCATCAAGTCTGGAATCAACCTGCTGGGAGAACAACAACAAACTGCCTCCAAGAAGCTGAAAATATTTCTAAAGAGACAAACACTGAAACATCTCCACCAGAGAGCTGTGGATGAGGCCTTACAGAGTCCAAACGGACACCTGGACCTGTTCCTGCGCTTCCTCCTGGGTCTGTCACTGCCGACCAATCAGGAGAAACTAGGAGGCCTGCTGACACAGACAGGAAGCAGCTCACAGACCAATCAGAAGACAGTCCAGTACATCAAGAAGAAGATCAGTGAGGATCAGTCTGCAGAGAGAAGCATCAACCTGTTCCACTGTCTGAATGAACTGAAGGATGTTTCTCTGGTGGAGGAGGTCCAACAGTCCCTGAGATCAGGACGTCTGTCCGCTGATAAACTGTCTCCTGCTCAGTGGTCGGCTCTGGTCTTCATCTTACTGTCATCAGGAGAAGATCTGGACGAGTTTGAGCTGAAGAAATACTCTGCTTCAGAGGAGGCTCTTCTGAGGCTGCTGCCGGTGGTCAAAGCCTCCAACAGAGCTGTGTAAGTACAGACTTTACTGTCCAGGTTAAATGTGGCCATGGGAAAATATTAACACTTTAAGTGTTTTGTTTTGTTTCACTGATTCTTTTTTCAGATTGACCCACTGTAACCTGTCAGAGAGAAGCTGTGAAGTTCTGTCCTCAGTCCTCAGCTCTGAGTCGTCCAGTCTGAAACATCTGGACCTGAATAAAAACAACTTGCAGGATTCAGGAGTGAAGCTTATTTCTGCTGGACTGAAGAGTCCAAACTGTCAACTGGAAACTCTCAGGTCAGGATTCAACTGTTTCATAATAATGACCGTCTGTGCTTGTATTAAAGGGAAGTATTTCTTGTGTTATTTCTCCTGAAAATTCTTCCTCAGACTGAGCAGCTGTAAGCTGTTAAAGAGAAGCTGTGAAGTTCTGTCCTCAGTCCTCGACTCTGAGTCCTCCAGTCTGAAACATCTGGATCTGACTAACAACAACCTGCAGGATTCAGGAGTGAAGCTTCTCTCTGCTGGACTGAAGAGTCCAAACTGTGAGCTGGAAACTCTCAGGTCAGGATTCAACTGTTGTTCTTCCTGTTTTATTAACAATAAAGCACCTTTCAGGAGGAACTTTACGTTCAGTGTCGAGCCCAAGGACACTTCAACATGTGGAAGGGACTGAGACCTTCTGCTCTACCACCTGAAGCCACAGCTCCCCCTTGTCTTCCATGTAATCTGGTTCTCCTACATGTTCCAGCCTGTACCTGTGTGTGTTTTGTTTGGATGAGTTATCTTTTTGAGATTCATCTAGACTTTTGGTTTAGAATTTTCCTGAAGATTCACCCACTTCCTGTTAGCTCCCTTGTTTTTGTAACAAGGGAGCTTCAATTAAAGAAACCCTGCTAAGGGTTTCTTTAATTGAAGTCTATTTGTCACTGACCTGCTTGTTGAGTCTGTCCCTGTAAATGCTGACATGTATTTCTGATATTATTTGTACTGGAAATTCTTCTTCAGGCTGGGCACCTGTAATCTCTCAGAGAGAAGCTGTGAAGTTCTGTCCTCAGTCCTCAGCTCTGAGTCGTCCAGTCTGAAACATCTGGACCTGACTAACAACAACCTGAGGGATTCAGGAGTGAAGCTTCTTTCTACTGGACTGAAGAGTCCAAACTGTCAACTGGAAACTCTCAGGTCAGGATTTAACGGTTTGACAGTAATGACCATCTGTGCTTGTATTGAAGGGAAGTGTTTCCTAATTGTTTGTACTAAAAATTCTTCCTCAGACTGAGTCTCTGTAACCTGTCAGAGAGAAGCTGTGAGGTCGTGTCCTCAGTCCTCGACTCTGAGTCCTTCAGTCTGAAACATCTGGATCTGAGTGACAACAACCTGATGGATTCAGGAGTGAAGCTTCTCTCTGCTGGACTGAAGAGTCCAAACTGTGAACTGGAAACTCTCAGGTCAGGATTCAACTGTTTGTAGAGAATCGTCTGTAAAGTTCAATACTGAGCCTCTGTGTGTGTTTAGTCTGTCAGGTTGTCTGGTCTCAGAGAAAGGATGTTCTTCTCTGGTCTCAGCTCTGAGATCAAACCCCAACCATCTGAGAGAGCTGGACCTGAGCTACAACCATCCAGGAGACTCAGGGGAGAAGCTGCTGTCAAGTCTACAGCAAGATCCAGACTGCAGCCTGGAAACTCTCAGGTTTGAACAGATGGACTCAGTACAGACAGATGGACTCAGTACAGACAGATGGTCTAAGTACAGACAGATGGACTCAGTACAGACAGATGGACTCAGTACAGACAGATGGACTCTAAGTACAGACAGATGGACTCAGTACAGACAGATGGACTCAGTACAGACAGATGGACTCAGTGCAGACAGATGGACTCAGTACAGACAGATGGACTCACTACAGACAGATGGACTCAGTACAGACAGATGGACTCACTACAGACAGATGGACTCAGTACAGACAGATGGACTCAGTACAGACAGATGGACTCACTACAGACAGATGGACTCAGTACAGACAGATGGACTCTAAGTACAGACACATGGTCTCTGTACAGACAGATGGACTCAGTACAGACAGATGGACTCACTACAGACAGATGGACTCAGTACAGACAGATGGACTCACTACAGACAGATGGACTCAGTACAGACAGATGGACTCATTACAGACAGATGGACTCAGTACAGACAGATGGACTCAGTACAGACAGATGGACTCTAAGTACAGACAGATGGACTCTAAGTACAGACAGATGGACTCATTACAGACAGATGGTCTAAGTACAGACAGATGGACTCTAAGTACAGACAGATGGACTCATTACAGACAGATGGTCTAAGTACAGACAGATGGACTCAGTACAGACAGGTGGACTCAGTACAGACAGATGGACTCTCACAGACAGATACAGACAGAGATGGACTCTATTACAGACAGATGGACAGACAGATGGACTCTAGTACAGACAGATGGACTCTAAGTACAGACAGATGGACTCAGTACAGACAGATGGACTCAGACAGATGGACAGACAGATGGCTCAGTACAGACAGATGGTCTCTGTACAGACAGATGGACTCAGTACAGACAGATGGACTCAGTACAGACAGATGGACTCTAAGTACAGACAGATGGACTCTAAGTACAGACAGATGGACTCTAAGTACAGACAGATGGACTCATTACAGACAGATGGACTCAGTACAGACAGATGGACTCTAAGTACAGACAGATGTACTCAGTACAGACAGATGGTCTAAGTACAGACAGATGGACTCTAAGTACAGACAGATGGACTCAGTACAGACAGATGGACTCAGTACAGACAGATGGACTCTAAGTACAGACAGATGGACTCTAAGTACAGACAGATGGACTCTAAGTACAGGCAGATGGACTCTAAGTACAGACAGATGGACTCTAAGTACAGACAGATGGACTCATTACAGACAGATGGACTCAGTACAGACAGATGGACTCTAAGTACAGACAGATGGACTCTAAGTACAGACAGATGGACTCAGTACAGACAGATGGACTCTCAGTACAGACAGATGGACTCTAAGTACAGACAGATGGACTCTAAGTACAGGCAGATGGACTCAGTACAGACAGATGGACTCAGTACAGACAGATGGACTCTAAGTACAGACAGATGGACTCAGTACAGACAGATGGACTCTCAGTACAGACAGATGGACTCAGTACAGACAGATGGACTCTAAGTACAGACAGATGGACTCAGTACAGACAGATGGACTCAGTACAGACAGATGGACTCTCAGTACAGACAGATGGACTCTAAGTACAGACAGGTGGACTCAGTACAGACAGGTGGACTCTCAGTACAGACAGATGGACTCTCAGTACAGACAGATGGACTCAGTACAGACAGATGGACTCAGTACAGACATATGGACTCAGTACAGACAGATGGACTCTAAGTACAGACAGATGGACTCAGTACAGACAGATGGACTCTAAGTACAGACAGATGGACTCAGTACAGACAGATGGACTCAGTACAGACAGATGGACTCAGTACAGACAGATGGACTCTAAGTACAGACAGATGGATTCAGTACAGACAGATGGACTCTCAGTACAGACAGATGGATTCAGTACAGACAGATGGACTCTAAGTACAGACAGATGGACTCAGTACAGACAGATGGACTCTCATCATGGACAGATGGACAGACTGTGTCTCTGATGGACTGAACTTCCTGTTTCCTGCTGATATGAATGAAGGTTTATGAAGCTGGTTGTGACTTTGGTTCTTCTGCAGGTTGGATCATGGAGGAGCTCACAGACTGAAACCTGCTCTGAACAAGTGTGAGTGTCTCTGAAGCTTCATTCATGTTTTATATTGACTTTTATTGACTCATCAACCATCAGATGATCAACTGCAGCTCTGTTCTGTTTGTTCTCTCCATCAGACTCCTGTGATCTCACCGTCGATACAAACACCGTAAACAGGAACCTCAGACTGTCTGACAACAACAGGAAGGTGACACATGTGGAGAAGCACCAGTCGTATCCTGATCATCCAGACAGGTTTGAAGGCTGGTGTCAGCTACTGTGTAAAACTGGTCTGACTGGTCGCTGTTACTGGGAGGTCCAGTGGAGTGAAGAGGTTCATGTATCAGTGAGTTACAGAGGAATCAGGAGGAGAGGAGCCAGTGAAGACTGTGTGTTTGGATTTAATGATCAGTCCTGGAGTCTGATCTGCTCTCGGGATGGTGGATACTCTGCCAGACACAGCAACATAGAAGCATCGGTCTCGTCCTTCTCAGTCTCTGACAGAGTAGGAGTTTATTTGGACGTTCCTGCTGGAACTCTGTCCTTCTACAGTGTCTCCTCTGGTTCTCTGATCCACCTCTACACCTTCAGCACCACCTTCACTGGACCTCTGTATCCTGGGTTTGGACTCTTCCCAGGTTCCTCAGTGTCTCTGTGTGATCTGTAGGTCTGAGAGCTTCTCCTGTGAACAGAAACTATGAGTGAAGGTCAGCTGCTGCTTCTGTTCACCTTCATCTTCATCGTCTCTGAACTGTTGAAGCAGATCAGCCTCAGCCTCAAACACCAAACATTCGTCTGTCTGATTCCAAGAGTCACCTGTTTTCTGATTTCATCATTTATCATCTGTAGATTCTCAGTCTTCCAGGTCACGTTCATCCTCAGTGGTTCAGGAGAAGCCGCCACACTTCTCTTTTGGATTCTTGTTTCACCTTCATCCAGGAGTCTTCCTCAGTTCTGACTGATTAGTGGGGAGTCCCAGGTATTTATTCTCTCCACTGACTACTGGTCCGTTAATGGCCCACGACTTCCCTGACAGACATGTTAACGGTGCTGAAGCTGCCTGGTGAGGGATGTCAGGACGGCACTGTAAGTACCTGATAAGTGTCTTCAAGAAGCAACAGGAGAAGCTGAGTTTCCTTCTTCTGAATCACTCTGGGTCATCGTTTATTCTATGAACCTGTTTCTACTGAACCGTTTAACTTTATTAACACTCCAAGTTTTCTACTTCTGTCAAGAGAAGGATTGTTTTTGGTTTTTATTTTTTATGTCTTAATTCAAAATGTGCATAAAAACCACTGGATGGAAACAGAACAGCTGACCTGACTGTTCTTCAGGATCCAACAAGCAGCATTCAGCTCTGTGACTGGTTAATAAAACCTTTTCAGACCAGAGCGACTGACTGTGGTTTCTTAATTCAATTTTGTCACATTTATTTTAAAACATCCTGAAAACAATCTGTTCAGTATCTGACACACAACACACGCATCATACTAGATGTGTAGACGGTGCTACATGTGTTCAAAGTGCGTCCAGTTCCAGTCTACTATATGAACACATGGAAGCAGCAAATTCAGCTCCTCAAGCGTAATGAAGACAAACTGAACTTTAGTCAACAGGTGGAAAGTGAGGATTCCTAAAATGATCAGTTCCAACTGTAGACAGAAGCTCGGTGCATCACGCCAACGATCTTTGACATGTTGGATTTATTGGTTAAAGCATTGAAACAATGAGTTGAGTTCCTGCAGCACTTCAGACCAGGACATTTAATAAGAAGCTTGTACAGTTCAACACAAAGAGGAGCAAACAGGAAGTGAACCTGCAACCTTTATAGTGAACAACCTGCTTCACCAGCTGAGCCAAAGATGTTCAACATGTTTCACCATGTTTTGGTTTCTGCACATAGACTTTGCTGCTGTAAAGTTGAAATACCAACAGAGTGAAGTACTTCCTGTTGAGGAATCTGATTCGTCTGAGTCATGAAATGCAACAAATCCACCAATAGAGGGCACCGAGTGACAATGAATGGCTTCTATACCGCTGTCTTCAGTGAGACAACACTAAATAAAAACTAAACTAATTAAAATGTGAGACTGTAGGTACCAGTGGTCAAAAGGAGTTCCACCGTAGAGTAGCTCAGTCTTAGAGATGCAGTGAGGAGCTCGGACACCTGGAGGAAGCTCAGTCGAGTCGCTGCTCCCTTTGGAGTATTTCTGAGCACATCTGCCTGGGAGGAGACTACAGAGCACCATCAGAATACTCAGACGCCAAGGAAGCCCAGGAGAGACATAAAGCTAGAAATGCAAACTACAGAATGTAGTGCAAGAATCAGAGAGCAGGGGACTCACCAGGACCGAGTGATTCAGGGAGAGGAAAGCTTCCAGGAACAGGGATACATACGGGGCTAGAACCTAGAGCCTGCCACCTCAACACAAAGGCCCACAGAGGAACTAAATACTGAGCTCACAGTTCAGGACGGGAAAGAGGTCAGGGGAGTACAGGTGGAGGAGGTGAAAGGCATGACTGGAGGAGTCTGAGAACGTGTCGTCAGGTTGGCGTGAACCGAGAGGGAGTGATGAAGAACCAGGATCCAGGTGAGGAAGGCTCTCGGCTGGAGGCAGGAATCCAACAGGGAGATGAAAACAGGAGAACAATAGTTAGTGAGGGCAGAAACGAGTTGACTAAGAGTGGATAGTACAAGGGTCTGGTGTCGAGGGACAGCCCTTCTTTTATGGCAGCTGTAGAAAGCAGACAAGTGAGGCTCTCTGGAGCACGACCCTGTAATAACTTGGATCGATATCAGTAGATATTAGTGGGTGTAGAGAGGCCAATTTAGCTTTTCCTCCCAAGAAATATTCGCTGGACTGTTTCCATAATAAAAGACAAAGTCTGCTGCCATGTTGGTCCGACACCTCTACGGGACTGAAGGTAAAGCACCTGTCATCTGACCTGCTAGTGACACGCCTATCAAGCGTGTGATGTTAGGAGGCAGGGTGTTGCCTGGCGTGTAAAAAGCCCCTGTGGACATGTACCATGATGACTGCACAGATTGAGACAGTTGTGGGGATCAGCTCACCTGCATCTAATCACCTTGTGATATAAGAGCCTGGTTCATTCCTCCACTCTCAGCCAGACACTGATCCCCCTCCCTGCCTTCTGTCCCAAGTCACTGCCACCTGACTGCTGTATGAGCGACTCATCCACACATTCTCTGGTTAATGTACTTGTTGTTCACCTGAACAAGAAGTGAGGTTTTAATGTCCCCATTTGGTTGTAATAAAACTAGACGGGGGCTTAGAAGATATGGTAAACAATTCCAAAACAACTATAGACTAGTGACGGGTCAGCCAACACCAACACATCGGTATCAGGCCCAGAGAGTGAAACCCCGTATCGGTGCGTGTATCGCTTTGAGGAAAATCATGTGACCGATACACGTCTTGGAGAGCAGGATGAACACGACTGCAGACGGTATAACTGAGTTCCAGCGGTACCTGTCTGAGAGCAACATTCTAAGAACACAGGATCCTCAGAGGCACACCTGTCCACAGCTCCACCACCTGGCCCTGGAAGCTTCATGTCTGCCCTCCTCTTCTGTCCACGTCAGAGAGGATCCTCCAACGCAGGAGGACCGCTTTCAAAGAGACGAACCGCCTCGGGCCGAACACGCTGCAAAACCTCCTGGTTCTAAATTAAAACGCAGAAACCTGCCGTGTCCCTCCAATAACGTGTTCACAAGCACACACATGTTCACTAACACACACATGTTATCTGAGTTTTAGGAACCCTCCACTCCAGTGTTCCTCTGATCTTCTCTCTCTACCTTCTTGTCAGTCCTGCTTTGACATTCTGCATCAGGCAGTCATTAAACTGGTTCTATCCACAGTAACTGGAACACACACTTCTCTTTCCTTCAGTCAACACTTCATAGCTTCCTTTAACCACCTGGTGTCTCTGTGTCAGAGGGAATGAAGCTGGTCCAGTGGCCGTCTTTATCCATGTGGCCTGCAATGATCTGTTAAGTCCAGCAGAGGTCGCCCATGAGCGACTCACCGACACAGAGTGGACACAGGAACACACACCCCAGGAGGCGTCATCAGCCCATCACTACTGTAAACTTATAAACTTTTAGTTTCACATCTTTTCAGTGTCTTCCCTCCACATCCAGCTCCATGTAGAGGCAGCTCTTCCCTGTTGTCTCCCTCTTTTTCCCTTCCCTCAGGTGGCATGGGTAAGGTGTGCTGTGGAATGCGGACTGATGCAGGCCATTGGATAACTACCTGAGTGAACACACCTGTGGCGGGGGGGTGGTCTTTCTGCTACTCATCACGCCTCTCCCTAAAAGCCAGACGCTGACCGTTGAGCGGCTCCACTTAGTCGACCCAGGCCTTGCTCTGCTTTGGAGAACTCCTGCTCTCCTCCTGCTGCAGTCCGTGACCGTCCCTGGATGCTCCGTCTGCCAGCTACCTGGCCTCAGTCCTCACCTGCCACCATCCACCTGGTTCTGCCTGCTTCCCTCCTGGAGAATCACCTGGACCTGCACCTGTCCACACTCCTCCGCCTGCCTTCCCCTCTCCTCGTTCTCCTCCCTTCTCTCTCATGGCTTCATCGTCTGTTTAGGGATGTGGTTCATGGCTCTGTGTAGTTTGCCTTCTTGGTGATTTATCTGAGTGTGCGCTACGTGACTCTGCCAGCCTTAGCTTTCCTAGCCTGGGTACAGCAGGTCCAGGTGAGTCCCTGCCTGTATGTTCTCTACTCTGTGAGTCTGTCAGTTGGATTCTGTGACCGTAGCTTTGTAAATGTCCTGGTTTCCATCCAGTAGTTGTCTCTGGGGGTTCCTAGTCTCGTTAGAACCTCCTGTACCTGTCCCTTCCTGTGTTGTCGTCATCGTACTGTGTAATAACATTATAAATGAATTATTAGTCTGTACTTTCTGTCTGGCTGTATTTTGTCGTCTTGAGTCTCCAACCTGCTCTGTAACAACGAGCTGCTCTAGTTCGGCTCAATGAGCTGCTTTCTGGCGTGGAGCCAAACTGTAGAAGTTCATACTGTAATAATACCTTTGTGTTGCGTCACTGCTGAGCTGTGATGGCAGCAGAACAGTAATCCTGACTGTTTCTAATCTGAATGAGTTTTTATTTCAGTGCGTGTCGCTGGATTACAGCCGAGTATCACTTTAATCCTCACAGACGGACCTTCAATCATTTTATTTCACATTAAATTCAGCCATCAAATAAACGGCAGCAACAGAGCAACTCAGGATTTATCCACGTTGACTAAAACACACAGCTGAAGCTGTTTGACTGCATGGAGGACGCCTGAGTTTCTTTTAAACAATAGAAATGAATGGCTCCACTGACATCAGAGTGGCTGAGGGGCCTTTAGGACCTGAACTGTCAGGACTTTGCTGCTGCTGCTGGACAGAAACTCAACCCTGACTTCAGTCCTGCAGGCGGTAAAGTGAGTTTGATTCTTTCACTGTCGGTCTCTTTGGTTCTGCAGCGACTCGTCATCACATCGACTCAAACAGCAGAAATCAGAGTTTCACTTTGATCTGCTCGTTTTAATACGATGTGGTTTAACGTGAAGCGAAGAGCAGCAGAGACGAACAAAAGAGCGAAGCTGTCTTCAGCTGCTGGACGAGCTTTAAAGTAGATTTACCTTCAATCAGCATTTATTAAATCTGCATCCATTAAAGGGCTCCGCCCCCGACCACTAATCCTGATTACACTGGAGGACGGAGGACGGGTCTCCACCACCACAGACCACCAGGGACACCTGAACGCAACACTGAGGACTGGACCAGGAGCAGGACCAGGAGGAGCAGGACCAGGAGCAGGACCAGGAGGACCAGGAGGACCAGGAGGACCAGGAGGACCAGGAGGACGATGAGGGTGGAGAACAGCTGAACTTGGCATCATGGACAGCAGAGGGAGGAGAGGGACCAACGGATCCTTCAAACGCTCTTCTGTCAAACGCAGCGCGTCCTCCGGATCACAGAAGGTAAGAATGACACACCTCAGAGTCTCGGCTTCACAAGATCCACATAGTTTCTGGAGCCTCCTGCTTTCTATCATCTAGTTCCAGTTTGGCTTCAGCCTCCTCAGGTTCCCTCTATTGATCCTCATGTTGCTGTGGGTCTTTGTTCTTCCTTCAGGATCAATGAACTCTGAGTCTGTCCAGATGTTGTAAAGCAGTTAAATCATGGAGCATCTGTTTATTTTGAATTTAGACAGCTTCAGGTTTTCAGTTCTGAGCCCATTGGTTTGGTTTGAAGACCTGATCGACCACTGATCACCTGCTGATCGACCGCTGATCACCTGCTGATCGACCGCTGATCACCTGCTGATCGACCACTGATCACCTGCTGATCGACCACTGATCACCTGCTGATCATTACGATCTGCTCAGTCTTTACCTTCAACTTGACTACGAACAGAGAAGCTCCTCCCCTCTCATGTCATGTGACCTAAACACTCTCCTCTGGTCATGTGACCTGGTTGATCAATCTCTGATCAATCAGCCTCTGATGTGCAGATTTTAATGGCTGCCGAAGGAAACAGTTAATCAGTGTTTGACTCCTTCAGTAAAACTTTGATAAAACAATCAAAGACTGAAAAATAATAAAATGACTAAAGCCTGAAAGAAGAGAATTAATGACGTGTCTTCAGATATTCATGAAATATAACGTCTGAGTAAAACAAGGAAAACAACGAGCCGATAACTGATAGCTGATAATTGATAGCTGATAGCCGATAACTGATAATTCCAGGTTCCATGCAGTAATGGAGTAGTTTTACTTTGAAGTATTTGATGTAGTATTTCTACTTTGCTGTATTTTAGTGAAGTGAATCACCGGAATCCTTCCAACACTTTTTATTTTTTCAAATGCTGTTTTTGGACTTTGAATGTTTGGTCAGACCTGCTTCCTGTTTCTGTACAAACTAAAAGCGGCTCATTAAGCGGTCAAGTGGTTCCTCTGAGCGGCTGTAATCCCATTTGAAGCCTGTAATCCAGATCTGTGTTCAGTTATTAACTCAGCATTTACATGAAACAGAAAACCACTGCAGCGACTGTCCCAGTAGAATGACAGTAGAACACTGTTAGGACTTTACTGTAGTCATTAAGAATATGGTAGATGTGAGGTTCAGCCCTGTCAACATGAGCTGCAGCTGATAATATAAATAATACAGAGTCTTTACTGAGTGCGATCCAGAGCAGAGAACTCAGCTAACATTTAAAATGGACTAAGACTCCACAGAATAGAGACCGAGGATCATGTGTTTATCTGCTGACTTCACAGATGGAGCCTGACGTGAAGCTGATCAATAACATTCTGATCAACGGCTTCAGGATCTGTTGAAAGCTTCACTTCACTTTTTACAGTCAGTCTGGTCAAAATCAAACAGATCCACATTTCACTGTCCAGGTCGGTTCAGGTCGGTTCGGTTCGGGTCACTGGAGGTCCTGAACCGTCCAGATCAACATCTGAGACGATGAGCTCCAACTATGGTGACTCAAGAAAATCTAAAATACTCGGGTACCTCAGAGCTGTACTCGAGTACTGCAGTAAATGTACTCGAGTACTGCCGTAAATGTACTCGAGTACTGCCGTAAATGCACTCGAGTATTGCAGTAAATGTACTCGAGTACTGCCGTAAATGCACTCGAGTATTGCAGTAAATATACTCGAGTACTGCCGTAAATGTACTCGAGTACTGCAGTAAATGTACTCGAGTACTGCCGTAAATGTACTCGAGTACTGCAGTAAATATACTCGAGTACTGCCGTAAATGTACTCGAGTACTGCAGTAAATGTACTCGAGTACTGCCGTAAATGTACTCGAGTACTGCCGTAAATGTACTCGAGTACTGCCGTAGATGTACTCGAGTACTGCAGTAAATGTACTCGAGTACTGCAGTAAATGTACTCGAGTACTGCCGTAGATGTACTCGAGTACTGCCGTAAATGTACTCGAGTACTGCAGTAAATGTACTCGAGTACTGCCGTAAATGTACTCGAGTACTGCAGTAAATATACTCGAGTACTGCCGTAGATGTACTCGAGTACTGCAGTAAATGTACTCAAGTACTGCCGTAGATGTACTCGAGTACTGCAGTAAATGTACTCAAGTACTGCAGTAAATGTACTCGAGTACTGCAGTAAATGTACTCGAGTACTGCAGTAAATGTACTCGGCTGCTGGAAGCTTCTGTAGAACAGACTGAAGCTGCTGTTCTCAGTTTATGACTCACAAACAGGATTTATTTAATTACTATTATTATAAACGGGATTTACTTCGACCGTCAGCAGGAGTTAAAGTTTACAGAAATGAAAATCCGCCTCTGAAGGTGAAAAATGAGGTTTAATGGTTGAAGGAACATCAGAGTTCAGAACCATGAGGACTGTCTGATCTACCATCACAGAACCGGTCTGTCCTCCTCCATCAGGGCTGAACCAGTGAAGACCAGAAGTACTGATCAATGAACTGATCAATGAACCTGTAACCTCTCGTGATTCCAGCTCCATCATTATGTCCTCAAACATCCACAGATTGAAGAAAAGATGCTAAAACCATCATCGACCTTCTCAGAACATTTAAATGTGACTTCTGAGCCCAGATCTGACATGTTTATAAGAACATACGTGAACAAATCAGACGTTATGAGACGTCTGATGAACTCTTTAAATCTGGTGGGCTGGAACGACGCATGTGGAGAAAACATCATGAGTGTTCTGGAGCTTGTTTTGGAGCAGAGGTTCTGCTGAGGAACCTCAGTGATCCTGATCTGGAGAGACGGTTCAGGGTCTGTGATGACCTGAAGAGGGTCAGTTTAAACAGAGTCCTGGACCAGGACCAGTCCAGCTGGATGGTCTGGGGTCTCTCAGAGCAGATCTGTGGAGTCTGGAGGATGAAAACTCTGTTGTGTGGAAGCTCGGCGGGTCATGAGACTCCAGGAAGGATTAACTCAGATCCAGTCATGAGACCTTCTGAGTCCTGCTGCCTCACATGCTGGTCACATGAAGCCGCTCAGCTGCAGGAAGTCAAGTCCTCGTCTGCAGCCAGACGGAGAGACCAGGTCCTGACACAGTCCTCATCCAGTCCTCATCCAGTCTTCATCCAGTCTTCATCCAGTCTTCATCAGGTCCTGACAGAGTCCTCATCCAGTCTTCATCCAGTCCTCATCCAGTCTTCATCCAGTCTTCATCAGGTCCTGACAGAGTCCTCATCCAGTCTTCATCCAGTCCTCATCCAGTCCTCATCCAGTCTTCATCCAGTTTTCATCAGGTCCTGACAGAGTCCTCATCCAGTCTTCATCCAGTCTTCATCAGGTCCTGACAGAGTCCTCATCCAGTCTTCATCCAGTCTTCATCAGGTCCTGACAGAGTCCTCATCCAGTCTTCATCCAGTCTTCATCAGGTCCTGACAGAGTCCTCATCCAGTCCTCATCCAGTCCTCATCCAGTCTTCATCCAGTCCTCATCCAGTCTTCATCCAGTCTTCATCAGGTCCTGACAGAGTCTTCACTGAATGTTCATCGGGCTGCTGGTCTTCGGTCCTGATCTGATCTGAAGTGGAGGCGTCTCAGAGGTCTGTTGGTCTGAAAGTCCTTTATTTAGAAAGCCAGAACTATGTGAGACCTGGACAGGGTTCAGCAGCAGGGACTCTGGAATGAATCTGTTTCTAAGGAACCCTGAAAGCTTCATCGTGTGAATCCAGACCTTCAGGAACCCAGACGACCCCAGAGGGACAGACTCCTCCCTCCAGCTCTGACACGTCTTCTTTCTCTGACACATTTAAATCATGTCGACTGACTTTAGTCCAGTTTCACACATTCTGGCTTTAGAAATGACAAACTGCTGTAACTAAACTACCTACATAAACTAACTAAACTAAACTAACTAAACTATGTAAACTACCTACCTACATAACTAATATATATAAACTAACTAAACTATGTAAACTACCTACCTACATAACTAATATATATAAACTAACTGAACTAACTAAACTATGTAAACTACCTACCTACATAACTAATATATATAAACTAACTAAACCAAACTAACTAAACTATGTAAACTACCTACCTACATAACTAATATATATAAACTAACTAAACTAAACTATGTAAACTACCTACCTACATAACTAATATACATAAACTAACTAAACTATGTAAACTACCTACCTACATAACTAATATATATAAACTAACTAAACTAACTAAACTATGTAAACTACCTACCTACATAACTAATATATATAAACTAACTAAACTAAACTATGTAAACTACCTACCTACATAACTAATATATATAAACTAACTAAACTAACTAAACTATGTAAACTACCTACCTACATAACTAATATATATAAACTAACTAAACTAACTAAACTATGTAAACTACCTACCTACATAACTAATATATATAAACTAACTAAACTAACTAAACTATGTAAACTACCTACCTACATAACTAATATATATAAACTAATATATATAAACTGTCCATAGTTGGTTTTTTTGCACACAGGAAGTTTAAAGAGAGGTCTCTGATTGATCACTGATCAAGTTTCCACTGACAGCTGGGATGATGAAGGCGATGATGGTGGTGATGATGATGATGATGGTGAGGATGATGGTGAGGATGAATGTAATGATGATGGTGATGATGATGAGGAGGTTGATGACGATGATGGTGAGGATGATGGTGAGGATGGTGGTGAGGATGATGATGATGGTGATGATGAATGTAATGATGATGGTGATGATGGTGATGAGGAGGTTGATGATGATGATGATGTTGAGGATGATGATGATGATGATGGTGATGATGATGATGATGGTGATGATGAATGTAATGATGATGGTGATGATGGTGATGAGGAGGTTGATGATGATGATGATGTTGAGGATGATGATGATGATGATGATGGTGATGATGATGATGATGGTGATGATGAATGTAATGATGATGGTGATGATGGTGATGAGGTTGATGACGATGATGGTGAGGATGATGGTGAGGATGATGGTGATGATGATGATGATGGTGATGATGAATGTAATGATGATGGTGATGATGATGATGAGGAGGTTGATGATGGTGATGATGTTGAGGATGATGATGATGATGATGGTGATGATGATGATGATGATGATGATGAATGTAATGATGATGGTGATGGTGATGACGATGATGGTGAGGATGATGGTGATGATGAATGTAATGATGATGGTGATGATGATGATGAGGAGGTTGATGATGGTGATGATGTTGAGGATGATGATGATGATGATGGTGATGATGATGATGATGATGATGATGAATGTAATGATGATGGTGATGGTGATGATGATGATGATGGTGATGATGAATGTAATGATGATGGTGATGATGATGATGATGGTGATGATGATGATGATGATGATGGTGGTGATGATGATGAGGAGGTTGATGATGATGATGGTGATGACGATGATGATGATGGTGGTGATGATGATGAGGTTCAACATTTACATTGTGAAAAACTCGATAAACCTGAAGCTCATGTTGGACGTTAATCCTCCATCAGGCAGAGTGCAAGAATATAACAAAGTGCAGACACACAATACAACACACAACAATACACACAATACACAACAATACACACAATACAACAACAATACACACAATACACACAATACAACACACAACAATACACACAACACACAACAATACACACAATACAACAACAATACACACAATACAACAACAATACACACAATACACACAATACAACACACAGCAATACACACAATACAACAACAATACAACAACAATACACACAATACAACACACAACAATACACACAATACAACAACAATACACACAATACACACAATACAACACACAACAAGACACACAATACAACAACAATACACACAATACAACACACAGCAATACACAACACACAACAATACACACAACACACAACAATTCACACAATACAATACAACATTAACACACACAGCCCTGGGAGCTGCAGGATTTGTAGCAGCAGTGGTCCAAAGAGCAGCTCCGTGTTTTCATCAGTGGTCCAAAGAGCAGCTCCATGTTTTCATCAGCGTCCAAAGAGCAGCTCCATGTTTTCATCAGTGGTCCAAAGAGCAGCTCCGTGTTTTCATCAGTGGTCCAAAGAGCAGCTCCGTGTTTTCATCAGTGGTCCAAAGAGCAGCTCCGTGTTTTCATCAGTGTTTCAAAGAGCAGCTCCATGTTTTCATCAGTGGTCCAAAGAGCAGCTCCATGTTTTCATCAGTGGTCCAAAGAGCAGCTCCATGTTTTCATCAGTGGTCCAAAGAGCAGCTCCATGTTTTCATCAGTGGTCCAAAGAGCAGCTCCATGTTTTCATCAGTGGTCCAAAGAGCAGCTCCGTGTTTTCATCAGTGGTCCAAAGAGCAGCTCCATGTTTTCATCAGTGGTCCAAAGAGCAGCTCCATGTTTTCATCAGTGGTCCAAAGAGCAGCTCCATGTTTTCGGTGCAGCTTAAGAGGATTTGGTCTTAGAGCAATGGAAGCTCCACTCTCCAGTAATTAGTCGGATCCATTCAGGCCTGATGTTGCAGCTGCAGCTCTGAATGAGGACAAAGGGAACCAGGAGAGAACCCCATGTCAGACAATACGTCCGCTGTTAATCCTGCACATATGGAGGCTCCAGATGTTTCTGCTGGATGTTCAGCTGATTCCATGTCTCATGGACCTGGTCTGATGCTGTGGTTCCGTGTTAACAGGAGGGAACCTGTCTTTAGATCCACAGAACACTGAGATGTTCCTTTAACATCTGGTTTACTGAAGCAGATTCACAAAGATCCTCCTTCGTTTTTAACGGTTAACTCAGAAATAAGAAATAATGATTCTCATTCCTCTGATGTTTAACTGCTAACGACCAGTTTAGTTCCCTGTTGAGTCCAGAGTGTTCCTCAACATTCCTCAGTGTTCCTCAACATTCCTCAGTGTTCATCAGTGTTCCTCAACATTCCTCAGTGTTCCTCAGTGTTCCTCAACATTCCTCAGTGTTCCTCAGTGTTCCTCAGTGTTCCTCAACATTCCTCAGTGTTCCTCAACATTCCTCAGTGTTCCTCAGTGTTCCTGTGTTCCTCAGTGTTCCTCAACATTCCTCAGTGTTCCTCAGCATTCCTCAGTGTTCATCAGTGTTCCTCAACATTCCTCAGTGTTCCTCAGTGTTCCTCAACATTCCTCAGTGTTCCTCAACATCCCTCAGTGTTCCTCAGTGTTCCTCAGTGTTCCTCAGTGTTCATCAGTGTTCCTCAGTGTTCATCAGTGTTCCTCAGTGTTCATCAGTGTTCCTCAACATTCCTCAGTGTTCCTCAACATCCCTCAGTGTTCCTCAGTGTTCCTCAGTGTTCCTCAGTGTTCCTCAGTGTTCCTCAACATTCCTCAGTGTTCCTCAACATCCCTCAGTGTTCCTCAGTGTTCCTCAGTGTTCCTCAGTGTTCCTCAGTGTTCCTCAGTGTTCCTCAGTGTTCATCAGTGTTCCTCAACATTCCTCAGTGTTCCTCAGTGTTCCTCAGTGTTCCTCAGCGTTCCTCAGTGTTCCTCAGTGTTCATCAGTGTTCCTCAGTGTTCCTCAGTGTTCATCAGTGTTCCTCAGTGTTCCTCAGTGTTCCTCAGTGTTCCTCAGTGTTCCTCAGCATCCCTCAGTGTTCCTCAGTGTTCATCAGTGTTCCTCAGTGTTCCTCAGTGTTCCTCAGTGTTCCTCAGTGTTCCTCAGCATTCCTCAGTGTTCCTCAGTGTTCCTCAGTGTTCCTCAACATTCCTCAGTGTTCCTCAGTGTTCCTCAGTGTTCCTCAACATTCCTCAGTGTTCCTCAGTGTTCCTCAGTGTTCCTCAGTGTTCCTCAACATTCCTCAGTGTTCCTCAACATCCCTCAGTGTTCCTCAGTGTTCCTCAGTGTTCCTCAGTGTTCATCAGTGTTCCTCAGTGTTCCTCAGTGTTCCTCAGTGTTCATCAGTGTTCCTCAACATTCCTCAGTGTTCCTCAACATCCCTCAGTGTTCCTCAGTGTTCCTCAGTGTTCATCAGTGTTCCTCAGTGTTCCTCAACATTCCTCAGTGTTCCTCAACATCCCTCAGTGTTCCTCAGTGTTCCTCAGTGTTCATCAGTGTTCCTCAGTGTTCATCAGTGTTCCTCAGTGTTCATCAGTGTTCCTCAACATTCCTCAGTGTTCCTCAACATCCCTCAGTGTTCCTCAGTGTTCCTCAGTGTTCCTCAACATCCCTCAGTGTTCCTCAGTGTTCCTCAGTGTTCCTCAGTGTTCCTCAGTGTTCATCAGTGTTCCTCAGTGTTCCTCAGTGTTCCTCAGTGTTCATCAGTGTTCCTCAACATTCCTCAGTGTTCCTCAGTGTTCCTCAGTGTTCCTCAGTGTTCCTCAGCGTTCCTCAGTGTTCCTCAGTGTTCATCAGTGTTCCTCAGTGTTCCTCAGTGTTCATCAGTGTTCCTCAACATTCCTCAGTGTTCCTCAACATCCCTCAGTGTTCCTCAGTGTTCCTCAGTGTTCCTCAGTGTTCCTCAGTGTTCATCAGTGTTCCTCAACATTCCTCAGTGTTCCTCAGTGTTCCTCAGTGTTCATCAGTGTTCCTCAACATTCCTCAGTGTTCCTCAGCATTCCTCAGTGTTCCTCAGTGTTCCTCAGTGTTCCTCAGCGCTCCTCAGTGTTCCTCAGTGTTCCTCAGTGTTCCTCAGTGTTCCTCAGCGTTCCTCAGTGTTCCTCAGTGTTCCTCAGTGTTCCTCAGCGTTCCTCAGTGTTCCTCAGCATTCCTCAGTGTTCCTCAGTGTTCATCAGTGTTCCTCAACATTCCTCAGTGTTCCTCAGTGTTCCTCAGTGTTCCTCAGTGTTCCTCAGTGTTCCTCAGTGTTCCTCAGTGTTCCTCAGCGTTCTGACATCTGTTCTTGTTTCAGCTCCAGAAAGCCTGGATCGAGAGAACCTTCCAGAAGAGAGAATGCATCCAGATCATTCCCAGCAAAGACGCCAGCAGGTTTCATTTCCACATTTAACTGTCGTTCTAAAACACAGGAAACGTTCCCACAGCGTCGGCTAACGTTGTCTGAACGTTCCAATAGTGTTCATGTTAACAGAACGGATACTGTTGAAAGAACGTCTCTGTGCAGTTCCTGTGAGGTTGAAGGGGAACCAAAGAGATTCATGGAGAACAAAGAACGTTCTCAGACGTTCACTAAACGTTCTCCAGAGGTTATTAATGTTAACGTTCTTCTATGAAACGTTTCTACACTGAAGGCACATGAAGAACGTTCTCAATAGAACCTTTGGAAAACATTTTCCAGATGTTCAGACCTCAGATGCTCTGATGTTCCTGTGACAACAAAGAAAGAAAGTTCTCCGTGTGACTTTCTGAAAGAAAACTTCCTGCTGACAACATTAGTAGAACGTTCTCAGAACCTTTTTGAAACATAAAGTTCCTTAATCCAGAAGCTGGTTCTCTACAGAACGCTGCGGTTACTGGATCTGAAGGACTTGTGTGGTCAGGACTCACTGGACCAGAACAGAGAACGGTTCAGCAGCTTTCATCATGAACATGTTCTCCAGGAGCAGCAGACCTGTGGTCAGGTGAAGTTCTAGCTTTAGAACAGAGACTGGACCACAGCTCAGTCCGAAGCTTTATTTATATAGTTTCTGAAACAGGAACTGTATAAATAAAACCTTCTGCCAGTCAGGAGTTCAGCGGTTTCAGTCCTACGGTAAATGAAGGTCCTGTGAGGCCCGGTCCGTCCTCCCAGCTGAGGCCCGGTCCATTCCAGCTGAGGCCCGGTCCATTCCAGCTGAGGCCCGGTCCATTCCAGCTGAGGCCCGGTCCATTCCAGCTGAGGCCCGGTCCATTCCAGCTGAGGCCCGGTCCATTCCAGCTGATCGCTCTGACTGTTTCTGAGCGTCATGCTGCAGTCAGCTGACCCAGTCACATGTCACTGACCGCTGACTGTTTAAATGCATCCCTTTGTTATTCCTGAAGCACATTAAAACCGTTTATGACTGCAGTCACCAGTCCAACCGTACGTATATCTACCTTTAGTCTATACATCCTCCAGTCACCACTAAAAAGGCCTCATTGGGGTTTTTTTAGAGCTTCTACAAGCTTCAATAAGAAGCAAATGAACTTCTCTGCAGGTTCTTGAAGACATTTAACCTAAAGTGAAAGAAGTCCATCTGCTTTTTACCACAGACTCCACAGACCACTGAGTTAACCGATGATGTGAAGCTGAATCAGTTTAAACATGAAGAAGTCTGCAGACCACTTGGGGCTCCTCCATAAGACCTTGTTGTTGTTGTTCAGGTGCAGCTGTGGTCAGCTGGTGGCTCAACACACCTCCGTCCCTCCCAAAGATGAAGGAGCTCCGCTGGTCCAGCTGGAGGTCCAGCCTGCAGAGAGGTGGAGTCCCCTGAAACACACCCAGACCTCCCCGACCGACGCCTATGGCATCCTGGAGTTCCAGGGAGGAGGACACATCAACAAGGCCATGGTACCAGTGAGGCAGAGCTACTGGGTTTACTGGGAGATTCACGTGGGAGATGTTAACACTGACTCCTCCTCCTTCCTCCCCAGTACATCAGGGTCTCCTATGACTCCAAACCGGACTCTCTGCTGCACCTCATGGTGAAGGACTGGCAGCTGGAGCTACCCACGCTGCTCATCTCTGTCCACGGAGGCCTTCAGAACTTCGACCTACCCCCCAAACTGAAGCAGGTCTTCGGTAAAGGACTGATCAAAGCTGCCGTCACCACTGGGGCCTGGATCTTCACCGGAGGAGTCAGTACAGGTACTGAACGGAGGTGCTGCTCCCTCCCAGACCAGCTGTTTCCCGTTTCCAGTGTGCGTACTATGCTAAGCTAGCTGTTTCCCTCCGTTTCCAGTCTTTATGCTATGCTAAGCTAGCTGTTTCCCTCCGTTTCCAGTCTTTATGCTATGCTAAGCTAGCTGTTTACCTCTGTTTCCAGTCTTTATGCTATGCTAAGCTAGCTGTTTCCCTCTGTTTCCAGTCTTTATGCTATGCTAAGCTAGCTGGTTCCCTCTGTTTCCAGTCTTTATGCTATGCTAAGCTAGCTGTTTCCCTCTGTTTCCAGTCTTTATGCTATGCTAAGCTAGCTGGTTCCCTCTGCATCATGCTTTGCGTCTGATCCAGACCTCCTGGTTCTGACCTCTGCTGTGTTTCAGGAGTGATCCGTCATGTTGGAGACGCTCTGAAGGACCATTCGTCCAAGTCCAGAGGTAAAGTGTGCGCTATCGGCATCGCACCGTGGGGCATCGTGGAGAACAAAGAAGATCTGGTCGGCAGAGATGTAAGACAACCAGACGGACCCGGACTAAGACCTTCACCACGGTATCATGAAGACCCTCCTGCGACTCACCTACAGCCATGACTTACCTGTGCCTCCTGTGTTCCAGGTGACCCGGTCCTACCAGACCATGTCCAACCCGCTCAGCAAGCTGTCGGTCCTGAACAGTAGCCACTCCCACTTCATCCTGGCCGATAACGGGACCAGCGGCAAGTACGGCGCCGAGGTCCGCCTCCGCCGGCAGCTGGAGAAGCACATCGCTCTGCAGAAGATCAACACACGTGAGTCGCACACATGTGACCCGCCCAGAAAGCCAATCACTGCCGGCGCTGAGACTCACCGAGGCCCACCTGTCCAGGTGACCAGTCATGTGACCTGTGGGTTTCCCTTTGTCATCCTATGCCTGGAGCGGTCTGCAAGGCGGGATTAGCAAAGGGAGGCTCAGCTGTCACCCTGACTTCAGCTGCCGAGTAGCCATCAGAACCACCAGAACCACAAGCTGACCCAGACCGCAAAACCACCACAACCCACCACAAAACCACCAGAACCACAGGCTGACCCAGACCGCAAAACCACCACAACCCACCACAAAACCACAGGCTGACCTAGACCGCAAAACCACCACAACCCACCACAAAACCACCAGAACCACAGGCTGACCCAGACCGCAAAACCACCACAACCCACCACAAAACCACCAGAACCACAGGCTGACCCAGACCACAAAACCACCACAACCCACCACAACCCACCACAAAACCACCAGAACCACAGGCTGACCCAGACCGAAAACCACCACAACCCACCACAAAACCACAGGCTGACCCAAACCGCAAAACCATCAGAACCCACCACAAAACCACAGGCTGACCCAGACCGCAAAACCACCAGAACCCACCACAAAACCACCAGAACCCACCACAAAACCACAGGCTGACCCAGACAACAAAACCACCAGAACCCACCACAAAACCACAGGCTGACCCAGACCGAAAACCACCACAACCCACCACAAAACCACAGGCTGACCCAGACCGCAAAACCATCAGAACCCACCACAAAACCACAGGCTGACCCAGACCGCAAAACCACCAGAACCCACCACAAAACCACCACAACCCACCACAAAACCACAGGCTGACCCAGACCGCACAACTACCACAACCCACCACAAAACCACCAGAACCCACCACAAAACCACAGGCTGACCCAGACAACAAAACCACCAGAACCCACCACAAAACCACAGGCTGACCCAGACAACAAAACCATCAGAACCACAGGCTGACCCAGACAACAAAACCATCAGAACCACAGGCTGACCCAGACCACAAAACCACCACAACCCACCACAAAACCACAGGCTGACCCAGACCGCAAAACCATCAGAACCCACCACAAAACTACAGGCTGACCCAGACCGCAAAACCACCACAACCCACCAAAAAACTACAGGCTGACCCAGACCACCACAAAACCACCAGAAACTACTATAAAAACCAAGCACGACCTAAGTCACTGAAACCAGTTAGCAATGGGCACCATGACAAAGACTTCTGAGGCGGTTAATGACCTCTGGCGAGCGTCAACACGCAGCATGAAGTCAACTAGTTCTGTGAGCAGATTTCACAGCTCAGTAGTGAATGATCTTAACCTCTAACTGAGACAAACTGTTTAGACGTTTAGCTCAGTCAACATTTGTTTTCAGATCTCCAGGTGTCCGTAGAAGTCCGTTGGTTTTGTTTTCATGTGTCACTGAGGATTTGCTGCCATCACTAAATGAAGAACGACTGGAAGACCAACAGATCCCACAGAACATTTTCTAACTCAGTCACGTGACACACTCCAGCGCTACCTGCTAATGTCTCCTCCTCTTTGTGCTAAGCTAGGCTAGACCATGTGACTGACAGGTGTTTTATAATCTGCTGCTGTGGTTCCTTCAGGTCTGGGTCAGGGCGTCCCGGTGGTGTGTCTGATCGTGGAGGGAGGTCCCAACGTCATCACCATCGTGCTGGAGAGTCTGAAGGAGGAGCCTCCGGTTCCGGTGGTGGTTTGTGACGGCAGCGGTCGAGCCTCCGACATCATTTCATTCGCTCACAGATACTGTGAGGAGGACGGGTGAGGACGGTCACACATTAAAGTCAGGGCTTAGGGTTAGGACTCAGGACTATGATCCACTGTGGTGGTCCTGGTCAGGTTCTGGACTCCATCTGAGCCCAACTCATTGATCTTCATGTGACCAAACAATGTTCTCCAGCATCCATCAGGCTTCTCTTCATCTTCTTTAGCTCCATCTGGAAGTTTAGTTGTGAGCAGCAGCCAGGTTTAGTTGTGGTCCTCCGTCCATAGAGGTTGATGTTCTCCAGGCTCCTCCACACTGTCTGAGCTCCACACTAACTCTGGTCTCCATTGATCAGCCCTGGTCCAAGTGTGAAGCAGCTGCCGTCTGTTGTCCACAGCTAGATAGTGAAAGTAGTTCCCTGTCCGTGGAGTCATTGTAGGAGCTCTGATCAGTGCTACTATGGCTCCTTCTAGACCTCCTGGTTCCTGCTGACACTGGGCTTCACTGGTTCTTAGTGGATCACTGGTCTTCCTGGATCCTTTTCCATCTTTGTCCAGTCTCACAGTCACATTGTTCACTTCCTCTGTTCACTTCTTCTCCATGTGGAGCCATGATGCAGACATAGATAGACCCAGTCCACAGGTCCAGACCTGGTCCATAGATAGACCCGGTCCACAGGTCCAGACCTGGTCCATAGATAGACCCGGTCCACAGGTCCAGACCTGGTCCATAGATAGACCGAGTCCATAGGTCCAGACCTGGTCCATAGACCCAGTCCACAGGTCCAGACCTGGTCCATAGACCCAGTCCATAGGTCCAGACCTGGTCCATAGATAGACCCAGTCCACAGGTCCAGACCTGGTCCATAGATAGACCCAGTCCACAGGTCCAGACCTAGTCCATAGATAGACCCAGTCCACAGGTCCAGACCTGGTCCATAGATAGACCCAGTCCACAGGTCCAGACCTGGTCCATAGATAGACCCAGTCCACAGGTCCAGACCTGGTCCATAGATAGACCCAGTCCACAGGTCCAGACCTGGTCCATAGATAGATCCAGTCCACAGGTCCAGACCTGGTCCACAGATAGACCCAGTCCACAGGTCCAGACCTGGTCCACAGATAGACCCAGTCCACAGGTCCAGACCTGGTCCACAGATAGACCCAGTCCACAGGTCCAGACCTGGTCCACAGATAGACCCAGTCCACAGGTCCAGACCTGGTCCACAGATAGACCCAGTCCACAGGTCCAGACCTGGTCCATAGATAGACCCAGTCCACAGGTCCAGACCTGAGGAGGTTCTCAGTAGAACCAGGGTCATCATCAGACTGATGGAACCACAGCTGGACTCTGGTTGGTTCTCTGAGGTTCTACTTTGGAGCTGAATGTTAATGCTGTCGTTATAAAGTGTTTGTTGGTGACCCTCAGATTGACCTCTGCTGGTAGAAATAGAAGTCATGTTGTTGAGGCTCATTAGAGGCTCCAGTGATGTGACACAGAGCTGCTCTCACTGCTGTATCCACTGAAAACACTATGAACTACATGCATGTGTGCTTCTAACCCTAACCCTACTCATCATATCATCCGTTTCACTTTAATCATTTTCACTGTAATCTGAAAATATATTAATGCCTTAATCTCAAGAGGTTGTGACTTTAATCTGGTGATGGATCAGATTTAATCTTTAAGTATTCTGACTTTAATTGTTGATATTTATCATTTTAATCTGGAATATCTGATTTAATTGAGTTTATTTTATTCTCAGAAACATGAACGTCTCAGAGTTCTTTCAGTTTCCTGATGCTGAGAACCTCCGACTGTAAATGTGTTCTTCTTCTACCTGGTCCTCAGGTTGGTGAGCGACAACGTCAAAGACCAGCTGCTGGTCACCATCCAGAAGACCTTCAACTACAGCCGCAGTCAGGCGCAGCAGCTCTTCCTCATGGTGATGGAGTGCATGAAGAAGAGGGCTCTGGTAGGAAGCTCTGCTGCTTCTTCATCCATCAGCAACAATAAAGCTGCTGCTCATTCACACTTCGTCCTGTCGTCATTCATCTGCTTCCTGTTTCTGTCACATCAGAGCTGTGCAGACTGGAGCCTGACCATACCTCACCATGACCTCATGATCCACGAACAATGGAAAACCTCATTCATTTGTTCATTCAGACTATTAAATGATACAT
This sequence comes from Dascyllus trimaculatus, assembly GCA_024666655.1. NCBI lineage: Eukaryota > Metazoa > Chordata > Actinopteri > Pomacentridae > Dascyllus > Dascyllus trimaculatus. The sequence goes on from JAMOIN010000118.1 coordinate 59,678, forward strand.
CCTCATGGTTTCAATAGCATCTGGGCGAGCTTGAGACGTGAAATGTCTTCTAGAAACTCAACCTAGTCCAGATGTTTGTGTTCATAGGGGTCCAGATGTTGGTGTTCATAGGGTCTAGATGTTGGTGTTCATAGGGTCTAGATGTTGGTGTTCATAGGGTCTAGATGTTGGTGTTCATAGGGTCTAGATCAGGGGTGTCAAACTGCGGTCCTCGAGGGCCACAATCCAGCATGTTTTAGATGTCTCCCTGTTCCAACACGCCTGATTCACATGATCAGGATCGTTATCAGGCTTCTGCAGAGCTTGATGATGAGCTGATCATGTGAATCAGGTGTGTTGGAAGAGGGAGACATCTAAAACATGCTGGATTGTGGCCCTCGAGGACCGGATGTTGACACCCCTGGTCTAGATGTTGGTGTTCATAGGGTCTAGATGTTGGTGTTCATAGGGGTCTAGATGTTGGTGTTCATAGGGGTCTAGATGTTGGTGGTCATAGGGTCTAGATGTTGGTGTTCATAGGGGTCTAGATGTTGGTGTTCATAGGGTCTAGATGTTGGTGTTCATAGGGGTCTAGATGTTGGTGTTCATAGGGTCTAGATGTTGGTGTTCATAGGGGTCTAGATGTTGGTGTTTACAGGGGTCTAGATGTTGGTGTTTACAGGGTCTAGATGTTGGTGTTCATAGGGTCTAGATGTTGGTGTT